>VDFB02338910.1:0-118224 GCA_007258455.2 Sequoia sempervirens | reverse complement strand
ACAAATCATAAAACCTCATGAGCACACACAAGAGGCGAGGCATAAAGCATCTCACATACAAATCCCAATCAAAGTGGTGAATAAACCATGCAAGGCTAATTACCCTTGTAAACTCATTCAAAACATAAACAACCATCTCAAAATGAACAATCATAAAATCATCATACAAAATACTTTTCCCCAAACCCCTAGAAGTCTCTCAATAACCATTTGGCACAAAAATCTACCTCCATAAAACAATAACCAAAATCAACTCAATATCAAAACAACCCAATAAACAATAATAAAATCAACCAACATTGCATCTAAGATGAAGCCAACAAAAGAATTCATATATACCAAAAATGTTCTCTCCTAGCCTCTGGAAGTTTACCACAACCTCGCACAAAAGACTCCCATAAAATCAATAACTCAAAAATCACATTGATCATTCTATTCAAACATCAAAATTCATTACAAGGAATCAATCAAAATTGCAACCAAGAAAGACTTCATTAAGACATCATTACCACATTTCATGAAACTCATTATCTAGGCACCAAATTCACTTAACAAGACACATTACCCATTCAATCAATCATCACATTTAAAAGAATTATTTCAACTTTATTATTACTCCTTTATCTTAACCACTAAATTCTATAGATAGATTATTCATCACCCACAACTTACATATGCAAGTAGTTAAGGTAACACTATTCTAATTAATTAGATCACATAGCAAGTTTACAATTCAACTTTAAACTAATAAAATATGATAAGATATATATTTAGTTTGATCTATATTCAAGTAATTATATTTTTTATTTAATCACCACCATCCTCCCGTTTGGGTGCAAATTGATCCAATCAACAATCAATCAAAATTTCCAACTAGTAACCATTATTACTATATATAAATATTAGAACAATGGCTTATTGATTATCAACAATTAATTTTGAATTTGAATCTCTAAAGTTATTTAGTCAATTCTAGTATAAGGGTGGATACTCTTAACATTGAAAGATAGTTCCACCTAGATTTCTAAATAATGCTTATTTAATCATTCTATATCAAATTGTATATGTTTATTTGATGATAAGATAAATATCAATATATACATTTTAAGAATTACATATGTTTACATATATCAATAAGGACTTCCCTCCTATTTAAATTCACTCCATGCATTTATTCTTTTCATGGTTTTAGATTTAAACTCAATGTCTAAAAGACTTTACCTTAGAATTAACTAGATAAACTTTGCTACAATAAACTTATGTCTAGCACAAAAGTAATGACAACTCTTAAAGCACATACGATGTAATGGTAATATAAGAACTTGCAAAATATGCCCACCTTATCTTTGTCCTGATTCTATAATAAGAGGAAATGAAGATCCTATGGCATCATTCATAGAATGAAGCAATATTAACTAGTTTTGGATATCAATATAGTAAATTCTATAAATCGAAGTCTCTATGACTTGGAATGTTGGCTATTATGTGTAAGAATATTCTCTGTAATCCCCAAACTTTCAACCACTATCAAAAAGGACAAAAAAGAATAAGAGCCCTAAAGACAAGAATATCATTCTAAGTAAATCCTCTCTTGATATAAAAACATTACAAGTATGTGATAAGCTAATTCAATAAATATATAGATTCATTTGAGGTAGAAGAGACACATCATTCACTCAATTCGAAGATTTCAAACATTCCCTTTGGGCCATTCCAAAGGAAGCAAAATGTGTATTTCCCATTCTTAGGCCTGAGCATTTATCTCACACATGCACATTGCTTGTATAAACTTGCAGAGGTTCATATGGTACAAGAAGTCTCCACTATATTCATTAAAACCTAAAACCAAGGAGATAACATACCCAATTTGTTTGAGACATATCTTGTGAATTGACTAGGTCGACATGATTCGGTTCAAGCTTAAGATGAGAATTTAATTCCTCCAACAGTGGGTTGATGGGAACTCGATTTCAAGGACAGGTCAAATTCTCTCTGTTTGTTTTCGACAGTTATATATATGTCTGACTCAGAGATGATTTAACATTTATGAGGAATTTCGATGATTGAGGGTGTCATTGGGTTCCTTCTAATGCAGGGGAGATTAATAACGTGCTACCTTCCCGCTATGTGGATAGTCAAAAAATCAGGGTCTGATATTCTTAGAGGTGAGACTCATTAAAATACTTTGTGTTTCCATCTTTGGAACCGATTTTAAAGTTCATCAATGATACCAGATTTTTGATAGATGTTGCAGTTACATCAGCTCGATAGACTTGAATGCAAAATAATGGAGCAGTAAGTGGCAATCCTGATACAAGAAGTCAATCTTCGATCTAGCACAATTTAATGAGTGAAGTTGTAGCTTCATACAGAAGGGGATTCCGATTGTACGAGTACTGCAAATGCATGACTAGTTATTGCTAAAACAGATCTAAAGACTCTTCCTAAAACACTCAGGAAGTGAAGGCGGAGGGAAAAACTATACATTCACTTGTAATGTTCTATTCGTTATTGTTGATGGACGTGCAATTAATGTATATCTACTTTTTAGCCGATAGGCTATATATAGCATGAGGTTTGGTCTGAAACAAGTCTCACGTCGGCATGGTTTTCCGTCAAGTTGTGGTGGTTTCCTGTTTGACGCTTAGATTAGTTTTTAAGACAGCAAAGGAACAGACTATATGGGTTTGACCGCAAGTCCTCGACATTGAGATTCAAAGCCTGCACTATCCTCGCTGGAAGCAGAAAAGTGGAGCACGCTGCCATTATTAACAGACACTTTAATAAGTTTAAAAGCCTCTATATTTTAATGCTGTTCGTAATGTGCTTTTATTGATGTTCTGGATTTAGCCTCATTGCCGGCGTGGAGCAGGTGGCAATATGACACGGCCTACAAGATAATTCACAAAATGCAGAGGGTGGGACCCGCCCAGGAGCTTACCCCCCACTCCAGGAGCAGCTGCCATTTAATAAATGTGGTGTCGTTGCATATTTAAACATATGCAATATTGTTATATATAAAAATAAAATTACTCTTAAATATATAGACATAAAAATGACTTTTAAGTAAATATTTTTATATATTATACATAAATAAAAATATTACTTTTCTATATAATTATTTTTATGGGTAACGTATAAATAAGGAATAATATATAATTGCTTTGAAAAGACTTTGATTTGGTATATTTAAAATGAATTATATTATATAAAATAAGATAGATAATTAATGATTTTTAGGAAGAATATAGAAATGTTCTTCTATAATATAAAATTATTTTAATAAAATAGTTATTTATTGAAAAGAAGCATCAATAATGTTTTTATATAATTTAACCATTTTTCATATTATAATTCTAATACAACGTATAATATAAATTTATTTTGGCATATATAGATAAAGAAAGGTTACAGTTTTCCAAAAGATTTTGGATTTGACATTAAATTTTATGTTGTCAAAAGGAAATGTTCTTTTTATCGGGCCTTCATCTGAAGTTTATAAGTCCTTTGGAAAGCAATTAGAAATTAATAGACCATTACATAAAACATGGTTTTTGTCCAAAGTAATAAAAATTGTTTTTAATATTTGTATTTTTTATATTTTTGGGAGAAGCATAATTTTTTAGGTTTTTTTTGCATTTTGTTTCATTAGAAAATATGATGTATTGCTTTTTTTTTCGATGTTTTATATAAAATTAGGATATATTAACATATTTTGTTTTATTTTACTATGATTACATGTTAGAAATATAGATGCTATCTTTAGAAAGGATACATTTTGTGTATTTTAAATTGATTTATTACAGATTTTATTTTTAATAACACAGATAATATCATAAAATTTTAATTAAACAAAATAGTTTTTTTTTATATAATAATAAAAATTACTTTAATTTGAAATTTTATTTCTTTATAATGATAAAAATTATTTTAATTATAATTTTAAAAAAGAATTGAAATTATAGAACCACTCTAAATAAAGAAACGAGGATGGGCTTTCACTTTTTCTTCTTCTGTTTTTAAAAAAGAGCATGCATCTCTACTTTACACTCGCGTGAAGAATTTTTGCCGTTTACATGGTAAAAATTAACAGTTAATTACTCCTCACAACTTGCAACAATTCCGTTTTCTACTCTACTAATTTAACTGTTGAAATTTAATAAATCGTTTAGAACACAACATTTTTTTAAGGGTTACGTGTTAACAGAATTTAACAAGAAATGTGGTTACTGGCCTTGTAACATTTATTATTATGATTAAGAAAAGTAAATTCATTGGGATAATTTGACATTTTAAGTAATTATTATAGAAGGCTTATGCCATTATTATATAAAAATAAAAAATAAGAAATTATTTTTTAAAAACAAAATGTAAGGTAGTAAAACAAGTGTATTTTTATTTTCATTTTTTTATAAATATTTATTTGATGCCCGTAATAATTATTTTCAACTGTGCTGTCGGAATGTTTTCGAAGCCACCGCTGGAAATCACACCTTCCAGTCGCTTCCACTCTTCTGCATTAAGTGAGTTGGTAAAAATATTTGGCTGAGTTGGTAAATATCTGGCAAACATTTACTCCTTCTGGTAAAGATCTGAAATGCTACCCACCACTGATTTTCGCTACAAATTGATTAATGCGATTCACCACAAACACACTTCTACACTACAAGCAGTTGCTTATACAAGACCACCACTGCAAGCAGCCAATTTAGATTCTACTTATGAATAGTAACTATTGTTAATATTTTTTACTGTTGTTATTTGACTCTTTATTCGGATTCATCCACCTCCTTCAAGATAGATTTAATTCGCTCTTACAATCCTTTGAGCCATTCCCTCCACCATAGTAGTCTTTCAAATGCCAGGCTCCCCAATTAGCACTAGATTGTCCTTTGCTCTCTGAGACACAACCCTAATGGGGCTCGAAATGGAGAAAAAAGAATGATATGTGTGATTTTTATCTCATACAATTTTTTCAATTTCTTAAGTTACAAGTTTGGGTTGTGAATTTTCACAACCCAATTTTGGGTTGATGTGGGTTATGAAAATTCACTTTACTTTTTCTTTTTAATTTTGAGTTTTGTTTTTTTAGAACTCATTTTATTTTATTTCCCCACTTCATCATTTTCTCCATTAATTACTTATTTTATTAAAATAAGTAATTATTCAAACTTGGACATTAAGACTTCAAACTGTGCCACCATATATTAAACTAGCTAACCAATATTCCATGATCTAAATATTTATTTCATAAAAATGGGAAAAATCATTGATGCACTAACCTGGAAACTAGATAACTTTGCCAGCTCACAGGCAAAAACTTTTTCATAGCTTTGGATCGATTTCGTAGCTTTGGCGAAAAAAATAATCATTGCAATGGGCATTAATCCTGTTAATGTGAATTAAAGAGTATGTTTAACAGTGAATCAAATGGGTGACATAGTGCTTTCTTCTCCTGGCGTGTGGGCTGTGGCTGGGGTGGAAGCATTCTTTCTCGGTGGTTTCTCCTTGCTACATTTGTTATTTGTGCTGGCAGCCACTTTTAAGTTGGTTTTGGCTCTCCTTTGGTCCGATCCATACCTAGTACAGGCTCTGTGGGTGTGGTTTTCAGTTTTCCTTCACAAAGTTTTGGGACTCAATTTTGCATGGCTCAGGAGGAGTCATCAGGGGTCAAATCCCCTTTGGATTTTTGTGCTACTTTTGGGACCTCGCCTCCAAATCATTCTCTGAAATTTTTTAATAATAGTTTGTTTTCAAATGACTCAAGTAATGACGGATTTGCTCACGCTAGTGGTTCTTATATTCTGAAGACAAATGGATGCCTTGAACGTTCCAAGGAAAGGCCAGTGTTGGTTATCCAACCTGAATCGATTGCAGAGGACATCAAGTATTTCTCAAAACATGCTTTGCTCTGCAAATTTTTGGGAATGAGGGTTTCGCTCCAATTTCTGGAATCATGGGCTCATCGCTCTTGGTCCCTGGAGGGTGAGATGGAAATAATGTTGTTAGCAAACAACTATTTCATGGTGACATTTAATTGCATGGCGGATCGCAATAGAGTTTTTGAAGGTGGGCCTTACTTCCACAACCAGGTTGGTCTATTCATTAAGCCATGGCATGCGGGCTTTGATCCTTCAGAGGAGCTTCTGAATCGGGTGCTAGTTTGGGTTTGCCTCCCTAGATTTCCAATGGAATTTTGGCGCAATGACATTTTGCATCGAGTTGCTTCATTACTAGGAAAACCGGTGGGTCCTTCTCAACAAACTCTGGACAAAAAGGTAATGACTTTTGCCCGTATTTGTGTGGAAATGGATTTAAATAACCCTATCCCAGATTCTTTGGAAATACGTGCGGGTTCATGCTCTTGGTTGCAACAACTTGACTATGAGACTTTGCCATTTCGTTGTCGTCTCTATCGTGAATATGGGCATTTGCAGAGAAGATGCCCAAAGTTTAAATCTCTAGGGAATCAGACTGCTTAGCCTCCTCGTAATCCCTCAAAGGGTGATAAGGGTAAGGAGACTGTGTCGGTTGAGGCTGTGGATGCTGAGGGTTTTACTCCTTCCAAGGCTCGTAATAGGAACCGAGGCCAAAAGAGGACCTTTAAGGATCGCCAACATGGAGATTCCTGTAATAGATTTGAGGTGCTTGATGACCTTGGTCATCAGGAGGTGAATCCGGGATTGTTGATTTTGGATCAGGGTGTTTCAGAAGGGGTTCAAGAAGGCATTTTCCCATAGCACATCCAAACTCCTCAGGAATTTGGGGTTGTCCAGTTGGAATCAGACCTGAGTATGGTGGTGCATGGGAGGACTGAGCCTTCTGTGGAGACGATGTTGGGGGAAAGAGGGCTCTCCAACCCATTGGTGAAATTAGGAGTGGGCTTGGTAAAAGGTAATAAGGCTTCTCCTTCAGTGGGAGTTCTTCAGAAGGACCTAAAGAAAGGGGTGGTTGAGAAGTCTTCTAAAGCGAGCAGAAAGAAGGATTTGGAGAAATTAAAGTTGATGGGGGAGTCTCTGGTGGAGGCTGGGTCTGTCAAGACTATAGATTCACATTCTCTAACCCTCCAAAATGAATGTCCTCTCCTGGAATGTAAGGGGCTTGAACAGTGGCCCTCGACAAAAAGTTGTTCAAGATTTGTTGCGTTCTCATTCTTCTGATGTTCTTTTTCTTCAGGAGACTAAGTTAACAGTTGAAGGTATGATTGGTATGATGCCTAAACTGTGGGTGCGGGGTAGTTGCCAGTGTATTGGGGCTCATGGTAATGCAGGTGGGGTGGCTTGCCTATGGAATCCATTGAAGATTCGTCCTCTTTGGTGGGTGTCCTCCAAGTCCTCAATCTATGTGGTTGTTTCAAGTCTAGAATTGGGGGAAACTATTCTTCTCTCAAACACCTACGCACCTACTGATTTTCCTGGTAAGAAGTTATTGTGGTCTCATATTAGTTATGTTCGGAGCTTAGCTCCTTTGTTCCCTTGGATTGTTGCAGGGGATTTCAATGCTATTATTGAGATAGATGAGAAGAAGGGTGGTGTTGCGAGATTGGAACCCTTAGCTTTCCTTTTTCGTGATAGCATCTCTGCTTTGAACCTATTTGACATTAAGCCTCGAAATGAGAAGTTTACTTGGAACAATAGGAGATTGGGGGAGAGTTGTATTGCGGAGAGACTTGATCGTTTCTTGGTGTCCTGTTTCTGGGTTGGCGGAGAGTTGTCTTCTGGCTCTGAGATTCTGGATTGGAGGGGTTCGGATCATTGGCCTATTAAGTTTTCTACTTCTTCTGCTCAGGTGGCTCGGTCCCCTTCTTTCAAGTTTCAACTTATGTGGTTAAGAGATTCTTCTTTGCAGGTGCATATGGTTGATTGGTGGAGCAGGGGAAGACCTGCTTTTGGCACTGCCATGTATTCCTTTTCTAAGTTGCTACAATTTGTAAAATATCAACTTAAAAGGTGGAATAGGTAGTACTTTGGCAATATTTTTAGTGCTAAGGTTGATGCACAAGCTGTCTTGGATGTCATCACTTGGGAGATAAGGGAGTGTGGTCTTTCGGAGGATTTACTAAGGGAGGAGGCCTGGGCTCGGAAAGCTTTGGAGGAGTGTGAGTTGTGTGAGGAAATTTTTTGGAAGCAGAAGGCTAGAGTTGAGTGGTTCCAAGAGGGGGACATAAACACTACCTTTTTCTTCAACTCGGTGAAGGCTAGGAGACATGGTAATTCTATGCCTGTTCTGGTGAATGACAGGGGTGAGCTTCTATCTTCCTTGCAGGATATATCTAGAGAAGCTTCGGAGTTCTATGCTTCTTTATTTTGTGAAGACTCTCAGGATGTTATGGAGGAAGAAAACCAAGTTCTGGCTTGTATTCCCTCTTTGGTCACTAGGGAGATGAATGAGTATCTTTTGCGAGATATCTCGCTGGAGGAATTAGAGGCTATTGTTTTTTAGATGAAGAAAGGGAAAGCCCCAGGTCCTGATGGGTTTCTAGTTGAATTTTATCATGAATTTTGGGACATCATTAAGTTGGACCTGCTGGAGGTGGTGCGTGAGTCTCAAAAAAAAAGCAGATGCTTCAGGCTTTAAACTCCACTTTCCTTGCTCTCATTCCAAAATATGAGGGGGTGGATCGTCTGAGTCAATTTTGACCCATTTCTCTTTGTAATGTGGTGTATAAAATCATTTCCAAGTTAATATCTGAAAGGCTGAAGAAATGGCTCAGTAAGCTTATCTCTGAGGAACAAAGTGGTTTTGTAGAGGATCGACAAATTTTGGATGGGGTGGTCATTGCTACGGAGACCGTTCATTCGATGGCATCCTAGAAAGAAAAGGCTATGTTCATCAAGCTTGACATGGCGAAGGCTTATGATAGAGTGAGGTGGTCCTTTTTGTGGAAAATTCTTATTGATTTTGGATTTGCTGAGGAATGGATCTAGTGGGTGATGAGTTGTGTTACCTCCACTTCATTCTCAGTGTTGGTTAATAGGGAGCCTGCCACTCTCTTTAGTGCTTCTAGGGGTCTTCATCAAGGGGATCCTATCTCTCCTTATTTATTCTTCCGGCGGAAGGTCTGGGTAGACTAGTGAAACATAATGTGGAGTTGAGTTTGATTCAGGGATGGAAGTGAGGAAATGACTTTCCTCCTCAGTCACACTTGCAATTTGTGGATGATACGGCTTTAATGGGTCTAGCCAAGATCAGAGAAGCTTCGAATTTGTGCAAGGCCTTGGATATCTATCTTGCTATGGCTAGTCAAAGGATTAATGAAGACAAATCCTCCATTTTCTTCTTTAATACTCTACAGCCTATTCAGCAAAGGATTTCTCATATCTTGAGGTTCTAGATTGGTTCTCTCCCTTTAACTTATTTGGGTATTCCTATCTCTATCGGTAGACTTCCCAGAGAGTCTTGGCAGAATATCTTGGACAAGTTTCGTGCGAAGGTTAGTCATTGGACTCATCGATGCCTTTCATTTGCTAGGCAAGTTTTGTTGCTTAAGTCTGTGGTGCAGGCTCTTCCTATTTATAGGTGTATGTTACAGCTTGCTCTGGTTGGGTTTGTGAAGGATATGGACTCTCTGGCTAGACAATTCTTATGGGCAGGTAGCTTGTCCTCATCTAAATGGAGCTTGATTAAGGAGGGCCTATTTTGGATTTGTAATAAGGGGGTTGAGGCTATGTTTTGGTTTGATTCTTGGGATGGTTACACACCCATTCTACGTCAGTACCCTAATTTGGTGACTCTATCGCAGAGCTTTTTGGAGGCCAGTTGGTCTAGAGTGAGTGATTTTAAGAATTTTGACCTTGATGGATAGGTGGAGGTGGCAAAGTGGAAGGACCCTGGTGAGTGGCCTATTCTCAAGTTGGAGGAGGATGGTATTGTGCTCTAGAATAGCTTGGCTAGTAGACAATGCAAATCCCTTAGGGATAAAGATATTCTAGCTTGGAGCCCAAACCCTAAGGATGTTTTTACTGTGGCTAGTGGTTATCAGGAGTTGCTTTCTCGTAAGTTTGGGGGGGTGGAGGTCCCTTGGTGGAAACATGTGTGGAACAAGTTTTCATGGCCTAAGTGTAATTGTTTTGTTTGGACTCTTCTTGGAATAGATGTTTGACTTGGGAGAATCTCTGTAAGCGCGGATTCTAGGGCCCCTCGATGTGTGTTATGTGTGGGTGCAGTGAGGAGGATTCTCCCCATTTATTTTTCTGATGTTCTTATTCTATGCTGCTCTGGCATTGGTGGTGGGGTGTTTGGAAACATTCTTGTGTTCATGCATCCTCTCTTGTTGAATTTTGGAGTAATTTGGGAAGGCCCCCCTCCCAAGCCTCTTTTCTCCAGATTTTGTGCAGCATTGGTCCTACTTTAATCCTTTGGAAAATTTGGTTGGAAAGGAATCGTAGGATTTTTCACGGAGAAAAGTTGTTGGCTCATCAGGTTTGGCACAAAATTATTAGTATGATACAGGAGACAGTGGAAGCTAAATGTGAAGTGATCATTGGAAAGAAGAGATGATGAGATTGTGAATAGATTGGGGATGCCAAGGTTGACTCCAGTCTCTACCTATGTTAGAAGAGGTAGGAGAGCGAAAAAGAAGGTTCAAAGGGTTGGAAGATGGATGCCTCCTCCGACGGAGTTTCTGAAGATTAATACTGACGGCTCCTCTAGAGGCAACCCAGGGCTTGCTGGTATTGGTGGAATTGGTAGAGACTGTATTGGTTCAGTCATTTTTCTTTTCTCCATCCATAAGGGGTAGAATTCTAACAACCTTATGGAAGGGATGGAAATTCTTTGGGCTATTGAACGTGCTTGCACCTTGGGTTGGTGAAAGGTTATCTATGAATCTGATTCATAAATTATTGTTAATTTGTTGCTTGAGAAAAGGGTGGCTGATGTTAATTGGAAAATTGCATTAGTGGTTAGACAGATTTTGCAGCGGTGCTCTACATTGGAAGTGGTGTCTTTTGTCCACATCCCGCGTGAATGGAATAGGGTGGCTGAATGTTTGGCCAAGTGGGCTTCTGAGCATGAGGATGATTGGAGGATTGAAGGATGGAGACAATTATCTCCTGAGTATGTTCTTGATCTAGAGGTCATTGCTAATGATATGGAGGGATAAGTTGCAGATGGCTAGTTGGTTGGTGGTTTTGTTTGTTCTTGTTGTTCTGGGTTTTCCTTTGTGGGAGCTATTGGGCTCCCTTATTCTTATGTACTGTTAATATTTCAACTTCAATAAAGTTTTTACCCCTTTTTATTAAAAAAAAAAATCAAATGGGTGACACGAACCACGAGGATGGTATTTAGTTTACTATTTACTTTCTCATAGAATTATTGCTCTAATTTTAAGAAAAAAAATATTGGGTAGTCAAAGTATTAGAATTATAATATGAAAAATGGTTAAATTATATAAAAACATTATTGATGCTTCTTTTCAATAAATAACTATTTAATTAAAATAATTTTATATTATAGAAGAACATTTCTATATTCTTCCTAGAAATCATTAATTATCTATCTTATTTTATATAATATTATATAATATAATTCATTTTAAATATACCAAATCAAATATATGTTACAAATTATAAATCTAAATTTAAATAGGAAACCACCTAAATTTAAATCTTGAATATATGTTACAAATTATAGCTTTCTAAATTTAAATCTTGAATCTAGGTATAATCTAATATTTGAACGTAAATTTAAGTGACCACTTACTATCTATTTATTGGTAATTTATTTTTATTAGCATGCTGATTTAACTTTTTTGGTATTACAAAGTTAAATAATATTTGGAAAATATTAATATGACTATTTTAGATTTTTTTAAAAATAATGAATAAATGTGTAAATATATATTTAGTTTTTTTAAATATTTTTTAAAATATTTTGTAAGATTTCAATAATTATTTTATTATATTATATAGTATATATAATATATAAATAATAAATTATATGCATAAATCTTTTTCCATTTTAATTTTTACATTTATTTGAATAATTGTTATATTACAATTTACACAAAATATAAATTAGGTATACATATATGTAAATTTTCAAAAAAATATTATTCGACTTTGAAATATATACATATATACTTAAAATTAAATAATACTGTATTTTAATAAATATAATTAAAATACACAAGCATAAATTATGACATCCATGCTATGCAAATCTCAACATAATCGTGTGTTGATAGCAACACTTTATCATAAGGACTCTTATGCCTCCCAAATCGCGATTTCTACATCTCAATGAGATTGCAAAAAAAAAAACACCTACATGTACCAAAATAGGTGCATGCATCTTACCCCATCCACAATAAATCCAACGCTCCATCCACCTTATCCAAACTAATTCAATCCATCCATGGACCATCTACCAAATCCATGTTCACTCAACACCACCCACATTCCAAATCATCTTCATCTTGGATGACATTCAATGTACACTTAACCCTTGCTTATGGTAAATTTCTTGATATGGATCATTATCATTCACTGCACCACCATTATACAAGTATTCTCCAAATAACCACACACACTCCAAATTACACTCCCTCCCATCCTTTGCATACCTCACATATCCATTGACCAATTCATTTATTACATGCATCCACCCACTACATTCCATGTATACTCTTACAAACTAGGGCCAACTACTGACACCATGCTTCAAGAAAACATCATGAGCAATATTTAATGATTCATGTTCTCTGTATATTTTTGAGATTACAACATTGTATAATCACATTGTATATTTACCTATTACCATCTTATAATGTCTATTTTCTGCTGTGAGATTAAAAAAAAAATTGTTCTATTAATGATGTCCATACAAGTACTAAATTGCACATGTCCCTCCCCCCTTACTTCTCTATATTTTTCTATCGGTGTAACCCTTGCACCCCCTCTAGTGCAAGTGCTAGTTGTAATGTCTGAGACGACTATGTGAAGAGCACAACATTGACATTCATGATCAAGATTTTAGTTACATTCATGAAATTATGGAAAAATAGCAAGAAATTTCTACAAGACTAAGACATTTGAAAAGAATGCAAGACTAAAATAGAAGAGGTAAAGATCTTTCCTTTTAGTGCATTTAAGTTGTTTCCAGCCTGCTTCGGTCCCGTGTCCTCAATTTCGTGGGTACTTCCAAACTCATTTGCCAAGTATGTATGTGTTGTGGTTCAAACCACAGCTACACATCCAAAGCATATCTCCACCATCCAAAAGCTAAGGCAAATTCCCTTACATATTTTGATGCTACAATGATTCATCATAATCATTCTTGTCTACTCTAGTTAGGAAGATCCTACCACTCCACCCAAATGGATACACTTGAGAGCAATCTGAAACTCGATTTTCTTCCTTCAAAAAATCTCTAAGGGAAACAACTTAAAAAACTCTCGTTCCACCATTTAACTCTAGTAATTCATTGTAATCCAATGGTAGCAAGATTTTTTTTTTCCTCCGGATAGCTTCCAGTAATCAAACGCCATAATGAGACCTCCCACAAAATGTTTCCCACTACGCACCTCCACATCTTCTCCACTATGCTTTTGTTTCCCACATTAAGGTGCACTCTCACACTTGTCTCAACATGCTTACATGAAAAATCCTATATGTATACCTTAACTGTTATGATAATGCATTACATTTTGATTTATTTATCATTCATTAATTGTATTACAATTTATTTATTATATTATTACTTATTTATTTTATTATTATCTTTTATTATATACATTTACATTTTTATTTACTTATATATCAAATGTATGCTTTTAGCATAATGGTTTATTTTAATGCATCAAATCATCAAAAACCTTGTTCATCAAGTAATTTTAAATTAAACAACCAAACACATAAAATCAAATGATCCAAATCGTGAAAGGGGAAATCGGGGAGGGGCACTACAAAAAATCTAAGCAAATGAATAAACAAGGAAAATAATCCTTTGCTCGATAGACTTACAACTTCACACCATAAGCCATTAATGATGCCTGCACTTCAGTCTATTCAAAATAAATGAAAATGTGCTAATAGTAAATGCACAATGTCCTGATTAAAATGCCATCCGTCAACAGAAACACTAGGCACAAAGACATGACTATATTAAAGAACATTACAAAGTTAAGAAATATTTCCAACAACAACAAAACATTAGGAATTCGTTACATTAATTAGAATAATTGAATTAATTAAAAAAACACAAACCACAAGGAAAATGGCAACATCTAATGACAAAATTGCAAAGAAAATGCCAAAATTGCCTTTTAATAAAATAATCCTGGAAACATTAGCATGGTGAAAAATTAACATTGCCAGCACGATTCCCGAGGAATGCATTAATAGGCATGAGTGCAGTGAAAAATGTGCTAATAGTAAATGCACAATGTCCTTGTTAAAACACCATGCATCAACATAAACACTGCGCATGAAGACACGACTATATCAAAGAACATTAGAAATTCTTGAAATATTTCCAATAGCAACAAAACATTAGGAATTCATTAAATTAATTAGAATAATTAAATTTATTAAAAAAACATAGAACCACAAGGAAAATGGCAACAACCAATGTAAAAATTGAAACAAAAGGCCAAAATTACCTTTTAATAAAATAATCTTGGAAACATTAGCATGGTGAAAATTTAACATTGTCAGCATGATTCTCGAGGAACACACTAATAGGCATGAGCGCAGTGAAAACATTAGTCTCTCGCTTATAAGGCAAGGACTAATAAATATTTATATGTTCATCTTAGGTGATGTGTTTAGCCATAAATATTTATTTGGATCCACTTGTAAAGTTGTGTGTGACATTAGTTAGATATTTTATGTGTGGGTTCCATATGAGAAAATATTTAATATTGGGAAACTTAGTACCAAAAAGTAAATGTTGGGGTGAATGTTTTTGTGTACTCATGGTTTTGAGGCACATGATTTTACCTTACCACTTGGTTATTTTTTGTGAACTTAATTCTATTAGAGAAAACATGTGTTTAATGCTTGAGGTTGGCTAGTGGGCTAGTTGGTTGTTTGGCTGGGCTATCATTCTATTGAGCTCTCTTATGAAGAGTGCATATGTGCAACATGACATGGGATGTGTGGATACATGCTTGGACACATGGAGGTTGCATTAGAGGAGCTTGGTGTTTTAAAGGTATTTATAGAGACTATAAATGTAAATTGTAATATTCTCATTATTGAATAATACAATGAGTGTGGATGCTTTTAGAGATTGGATTTTTCTCTCTCAAGGGTTTTCCCAAGGTATATCTTGTGTTATCTTAATGTGTATCTTTTACCTTTATATATGATTATTCTATAAGCTTGTATGCATGTTTTTCTCTCATCAGATTATGTGGGAAATGGTTTGATCAACCTATCTTGATTTTCCTAACAAGTGCTATCAAAGCCATAGTTGTGTTTGAGGGATGTGAGAGATCTCTGTTTTGGTATAACCCTTGTATGAGTAGGTCTGATGCAAATTTGAAGCCATGAAAATGCTGGAGAGATTTCAAATATTTTAAGATATGCGATATGTTGTGAACATTGAAAAATACAAATTTTGGGTTTGCAAAATTGTGATATTTTTTACAGATCTAGGGTTTGAAATGACTTATAAAAAGGGTTTTTTGGGTGTTCATTATGAGGATTTTAAGGGGGAAGTTTCATAGATGATCCACTAGGACAATATTGACCTCACCATTAGATCTAGGAGGTCCAAGAGATGAAGATTGAAATAGAATTCAACATATTTTGACCACTATAAGAAAAATATTTTTTTTCCCTAACCCTTGTTGTCTTATGGTCATATAGCCATACAATTCATTTGTAGTGAAATTTAAAATAACCTACGCATGAAAAAATTAAATAATATTTTATGAAAAAATAAAAAATAATAATAGGGGGTCCACAAACCCCTTGTACCCTATGTAGATAGTGGGTACTACCTATGCCAATCAATTTGAAAAGGTAGTACAATTGTTGTCATCCCTACCAATGGCTATCACTAGGATTCTAGGGCTAACCCCCTAGCTCCAACCCTAAGTTTTATAAGCTTGCAATCAACCTCATAGGCTTCAAATTTTGAAATGAAAAAATAAATAAATTTAATTAAACCATTTAAATTATGCCACCATGTTCCACCTCATGTACCACCAACCCACCATCATTATTGCCCAAAGAAATGTTGTAGTGCTACTCATTGACGTCAACATGATGTCAGTTGTACAATTAGTTGTATGACATGCACTTTGACTCCTCTTTCTAGCCTAAATGTAGAAGTTTTATTTTAGGAGGCATAAATTTCACCCATGGTGTTAGATTTTTTACTTTCAATAGTTTCATGAAAGCTCTCTCCAAGCACTATATAGTGGTATAGATTCAGTTTCCATGTTTTACTATTTTTTTTCATATTTTGGTTCCATGAAGCTAGATATTTCTCTAGAATGATTAATTGGTCATAACTTTCATATACAAAATTGTATTTTCAATTTCAAATAGGTGAGCGATAGTATTTGTAGAGTACTATAGAATGGATTAGGTAGCTTTTTCACTTGGATGAGTATAGAGAGGATTTTACTTGTTTGATCACTTGTAGGACCTTGAGATTTAGGGTGTGATTTCATGAGAATCCAAATAGATTGGAAGGAAAAATCTTGAGGGAGTGCATATTTTATGAGACATATGTGATGGTTTATCATATTATTAGATTGTGTGCTTCTTGATACAAGTTTACAAGTGTTTTATGAGTTTGTACTTTAATGGTGACAAGTACATAGGTTTTCTTACATTTCCTTATTATAGAATTACCATGATTAGATCCATCTTCTTTATGATGCCAAAAAACCAACATAACATGCTTATAAACACTACCTTATGTGAAATTATAACAAAAATATATAAAATATAACATCACCATAAGATATCAGTAATGTGACACAAATCATTAACACAAGAGTATCATGTAACATAGGATTTATGTGGAGAAACCCTTGTGGGAAAAACTCCACCAAGAAGAGAGACCAAGTATATATTATCTTCAAATAATGAGATTACAATACAACTAATTCCCTTCTCTTCTTTTTCTCCAACATGGAAGCACCTTTGTACTTTTGAACAACCTCCTTATGCCTAAACATGTCCTTGTTCCTACAAAGAAGCTCTACATTTAATTTTTGCTCATAGTTTCTACAACTAAAGAGCTGATTTTATAGACTTGAGAATACATCGTAAGCCCCAAATGTGAGTCCCAAAGATGACCCTTCATTCCAAACATCCCCAACCCTTGGATTACCTCCTTAGGATGCAAAAGGACACCGATTTTGGCTCCAATACTTTCCACCCAACTTGGGCACCCAAACTTGGAAGATAAACATTACATTAAATGCAATAAAAGATGGAATGCCAAGAGACACTTGTTTCCTCTTTCCAAGCACCCACTTGGAGAATACCAATAGTCACTCATTTTTCATTTTCCTCATCTTTTATTATTCCATTTTAGGCATCCACATGTGGGGAAAACAATATTAAATATGTATGTCCACAAGTCACCTTTACCACTACTAGTGGAACCCATCACCCCTTATGAATATATTAAAAGAAATGGTAAGAATTAATATTATAAAATGTTTTTCCAATTCACCCTAAATGCCTACGGACACTTTATAAGGATGATGGAACCATGCAAATACACCCATACATTGTAAATAAACCCATAGGAATCACAAACAAGGGAAAAAAATCCCTTAGCCAAACATGTACCATCTAAATCTTCACCATGCTCTTGTGCTCCAACAAGATGAAGGAATCAAATATACCAAATATCTATTGGAGAGAAGCAATTTATACTGCATTCTACATACTTAATAGAGCACAAGCAAGGACAAATAGTTCAAAGACTCCCTATGATTTGTGGTATGGAAGAACCCCTATTGTGAAATATTTTAGTGTTTCGAATCAAATGCTATATCAGAAGAGATGAAGAAATCTTAGGAAAGTTTGATGCAAGATTTGATGAAGGAATCTTCCTTGGATATTCTACAAGAAGCAAGGCTTATGAGTGCTACAACAAGAGGTTGAAAAGGATTGTTGAAAGTGCAAGTGTCAAAGTGGATGAAGACTTACACAAGAGTTCAACGATGATAGATGGATATGAATTGGATGAGTCCTATTGTAGAGAAGAAGAGAAATATGAAGGTAAGGAAAAAGAAGTGCAGGTTGAAGATGAAGAAGCTCTGGAAAAGATCCCTAAGACCCCTAAGTATGTATAGAAGAATCATTCAGAAGATCAGATCACAAGAGTAGAAGTGTGTTGACAAGAAGAAAGGTTGATATAATAGAAGAACAAGTAAACTTATGTTTACTAAATATAAAGTTGAAAACCAAACAATGATTGAAGCATGCAAAGATGAATATTGCATCAAGGCTATGGAGGAAGAATTGATGCAAATTGAGAAGAATCAAACTTTGGAATTTGTCCCAAGGCCAAAAAACAAGAATGCAATTGGAACTAAGTGGGTGTTCTAGAACAAGTTGAATGAGAGTGGAGAAGTGGAAAAAAACAAGGCAAGACTTGTGTGTAAAGGCTACTCACAAGTGGAAGGAATAGATTTTGAGGAGACGTTTTCTCTGGTGGCAAGGATGGAATCCATTAGGATGTTTTTGGATTTTGCAGCACATAAGTATTTCAAAGTCTATCAGATGGATGTGAAGTCTACATTCTTAAATGGTGAGTTGGAAGAAGAGGTTTATATTGAACAATTGGAAGGATTTTAGTTATCAAATGATCCTAATATGGCTTGCAGATTGAAGAAGGCATTACATGAACTCAAGAAATCTCCGAGAGCTTGGTATGCAAGATTGGATAGGTACTTATTGCAGCAAGGATTCAATAAAGGTACCACAGATAGCAATCTTTATTTCAAAGTTGAAAAAGATCAAATCTTGATTGTGGTTGTGTATGATGATGACATGATCTTTGGAGGTAATGAAAGCATGTGTGAAAGATTTGTAGAAGAGATGTAGAAAGCGTTTGAGATGTCTATGTTTGGGAAATGAATCTCTTCCTTGGGCTTCAAATCAA
Organism: Sequoia sempervirens; assembly: GCA_007258455.2. Classification (NCBI taxonomy): domain Eukaryota; kingdom Viridiplantae; phylum Streptophyta; class Pinopsida; order Cupressales; family Cupressaceae; genus Sequoia; species Sequoia sempervirens. Next base: position 99,141 of record VDFB02338910.1, on the reverse strand, counting down.
TCAAACAAAGCAAGATATATTCATTTCACAATATAAGTATGTCGAGGAAATGTTGAAGAAGTTTGGGATGGAAGACTCTAAACCAATATGTACTCCTATGGTTACTAGTTGCAAGTTGAATAAGAATGTTTAATCTCCTAAGCCTGATCAGAGCAAGTACAAATCAATGATTGGGGGTTTGCTATATCTAACTAATACTAGATTGGATATCATGCACACACATTTTTCCTTGTGGCTAGATTTCAAGAAGATCCTAAAGAGTCACATGTGGTAGAAATGAAGAGGATATTCAAATATTTCAAAGGCACTCTGGAACATGGTTTGTGGTATCCAAAGGATACTACTTTTTCTCTGAATGCTTATACAAATGCATACTAGGCAAGTTGTGTGGATGACAGAAAGAGTATAAGTGGTGGTGCATTCTTTCTTCAAAGCAGGTTGGTGTCTTGGCTAAGAAAGAAGTAGGATTCAATGTCATTATCTATTGCAGAGGCATAATACATTGTTGCATGATCATGTTGCACACAAGTGTTATCGATGAAGAAAACTTTGAAGGATATCAAAGTGGTATATGATAAGCCTATTTCTATCTTATGTGATAATACAAGTGTTATTAATACTTAAAAGAATCTGATAATACATCCAAGGAAAAAACATATTTCAATCTAATATCACTTTTTGAGAGAGAAGGTTGCAGAGAATGAGGTGAAGTTGGAGTATGTGCCTACTAAGGATCAAGTTGTAGATATCTTCATGAAGGATCTTCCTAAGGATACTTTTGAGTATCTCTGAGATAAGTTAGGGGTTATTGCCCCTCCTTTCAATTAGATGCATAAGGATATGCATTAGTCTAATGGATCTCAAGATTCATTCTTTTGTTTTGGACTAATGTTGGTAGCTACCTCTCAAGGGGAGTAGGTTGTTGCAGTCAGGGAGAGCAATTTTTGTCATTGTATGGTATGAGCAGTATTTTTTGATTGACGTAGTATGTTGTAAAGGGGAGTATGTAGGAAACAGAGTGTAGTAACAGGTAAGGTAGTTGTAGAGCACTTGTTGTCCCTTATAATTTTTGCCTTTGGGGGAGAGAGAGTATGTGTGATTGATGTCAAAGGGGGAGAGAGTTAACTGAAAAACCTTATGAAGTAATGGGGAGAAACAGAAAGTGTAAGGGACCAGTATGCACTAATGTGTAGTATATGAGTTGGTGATCAAATTTGTTAATGTTTTGTTGTCAATGGTTTTTCCATGTGTTGCCATCAATGAAAAAGGGGGAGATTGTTGGAAGTATGGGTAGCTTGTGTGGTGTCATTGATGTCAATAGTTCTAGGTTGTTGCATTGATGTCAATAGGTCTATGGAGAGATTGTTGGAAGTTTGTGATGATGCTTTGATTGGTTGCATTATGTTGTCATTAGTAGTATCATTGATGACAACCTCTAGTGTTGCTTTGATGAGCATATATTGGTGATATTCAACCTCTTGTATGGTTGAGATGCTAAGAAGGTGTTCGATATGATGAGAATGTGTTTGTGGTGCTTGGTTTCCAAGTGCTATTGAGAAAATTTGAATAAAAGAGGGAACAATGTGGTGAAGAGTGTCTAGTATGACAAAGCGGTGTTCATTTTTTTTCTCTGCATTTCTTCATGGTTGAAGATATGCCTGTGCAATTTAGATATGTTGATCAGAGGTGTTTAGAAGTGTTATATCAAAATTTTTAGGTTCTAGATCATTGTGCAAAGAAAGTTGTGTTCACTAGTGTGAGAACTATGAAAGCAATGTTTTCTAGGAGAAATGGGTTTACTCTACATTTCTCTGTAGTTTGGTTTTTGGTCTTGCAATTTTGAGGGTGTGCTTATATTGCTCAATCTATCCTCAATTTGAGTTGTTTGTGTTTTGGTTCTCTCCAGGGTTGGATTCAGGTGTTGTTGTGTGTGGAAGGTTAGTTGGTTGTATAAAATGAATATGTTCTTCTAGTGTATGATGTTGTGAAGGAATGGTTGGATTTTAGGATGTTAATGGAATATTCTAGATTGTGTTAAAGTGTTGTGTGTGTTTCATTATTCATCTTTGGATCAAAGGCAAAGTGTACTTAATTGTTTAATGGTGTTAACACAGGTTTGACTGACCTTGGGTGTTTACACTAATTGTGGATATATTTAAATGTTTTTGGAAGCATGGTGTGGTGTGGATGAGTGGATTTGGGTCTAAGTTAAGGTGTGTTGTGGTTTTCCTTCATTTCTTTCCATCATGGTAACGTTTTGGTGCCGATGTAATTTGAATTTACATGTTTGAGGTGCTTAGATAACCTTGTGAATTGTTTTCAAGGTTGAAGACGATATATATGTGTGATGATTTGATGAAGTGTGTAATGTGAAGTGCGAAAGTATGAAATGCGGTGTGAGCTTTAATGCCTAAGACTACTGGAAGAAGTGAGCAGAAGGTGTCTACATTCTATAGAGAGAGTGTGAATGTTTTGGTGAAGCAGTGGTGGATCTTTTTGTTGCTCTAAGATAGATTTATCATTCTAACATTATTTTTTCTACTTCTTTCTAATCTGGTAGTGAACCCTTCTTTACTTTTGGGCAGTGAGCCCTCCAGAAGTGAGCCTATTATATTGGGAGTTGCAATTACTTTATATTGTGAGATAATCCTCACTATGGTTTTTCCATTCTTGGCTTTTCCATGTAAATTTTGTGTTCTCATGTGTTTGGATGTGTTTGAATTACTATTTCTCATGTTTACACTTTTCTAATTCATAATAAGGGTTGGATGGTTGTTAAGGGTTTTAAGGACTAATACATATTTGAATGTTAATGAGGGTTTTGATGTTTTAATGTACAACTGATTCACCCCCCCTCTCAGTCGTCCTGTACATTCAACACTAGCCCTATGACCAAATTGATTACAGGTATAGAAGTAACCATAAAAAATGAGGAATACCTAGTCATAACATTTCTACTTGCAAGATGAGGACTTCTTGATTTTTTCTTCTTCAAGTCTCTCACCCTTATTAAACCTTTTGCATCGTCTCCCTTTGTTTTATGCATCTTCCTTGAATTTTCAGAGATTGACTTATTATTCTTCTTATCTTTTGAAGGCTTCTTTTCTCCTTTAGCTTTCTTCACCTCAACAGTGCTTATGTTTGATTTTGCATCTCCAAAGACTTTCTCCTTAGAATATTTAGTGCAAGCCTTCTCCTTCTTTGTTTTAGACGTTTCTTCTACTTTGAAGTTATCATATAAGTTTGCAGATGTACTAGCTATAGGACTTTTTCCTTTTTCAAAGCCAAGACCATATTTTTCTTTTGATAACTTTTGTGATTTAATCAAATCATCAAGAATTTCAAAGCCTCCTTTCAGCTTCAAACCTTTTTCTATTTGTTCTTTAGCTTTTTCCATTTCTTTTCTCAAAGTCACAATTTATTCTTCTAACTTCATGCATTCATTAGATTTAGATTGTATTTCAAATTTAACTACATCTTCTATTAATTTAGCTTCTTCAACTTGTCTTTAGGCTAACTATGATCTGATTAGATTATTCAAGCCTTTTGGACATATTTTCAATTTATTTCTATGCATGCTTCTTCTGCTTTGATTTCTCCTTTCCCAACCTTCCAATCTCGTCTAGAGCATAGATGATTTCACCCTCTATATCCACTTCTTCACCATTAGGATATTTAACTTCTTCCTTTTCTTGATGGTCAAAATTTGATCCTAATGCCATGATAGGGTTTCATCTCCCTCAACCACAAAGTAACAATAATGGTCATCATCTAAGCTATCACTATCATTAGATGAATCATTTTCTTCCCTTATGTATAGGATCTCATTTTTAAAGTTCTTCTTCTTGGAGAAGTAGGGTTTCTTCTTTTTACTATCCTCTTTTTGCTTAGTGTTATCATTTTCGTTATAAGGGAATTTAGTAGCAAAATGTCCTATCTTACCATAGCTAAAGCATTTAAAGGGTAACTTACCTTTGTACTTTCTAGACCCTCTTCTTAATCTTTGGACAAAGTTAGCTTCTCCTTCATTAGTCTTCTTAGATCTAGATGTAGATGTTTCTATCTTTTCCTTTCTGGCTACTTTGAATGCAACTTCTCTCTTGGAGGTATCTACATCACCCATTCTCATCTCATATTAAGTTAAGGTGTCATGTAACTCATCAAAAGTGATTTTATCTGGATCTCTTTCCTCCTCTATTGTAAATATTTTAGAGTCATACTTGGATGGCAGTGACAATGACAGATTCTTTCATTTCTTCTCCAAGACCTCTAATTGCATTGACTATCTTGTCTACTTTGAGGAGGTAATTTGTAATTCTCTCTTTATCATTCATCTTAAGACTCTCAAACTTTCCTTTGTAAGTTTGTAGCTTGGATTGCTTTACCTTATCATCACCTTCATAGATTCTCTTTAATTTGCCCCAAATCTTATGGGTTGTTTGACAGTGCATGAATTTGACAAATTATGAATTTTCCAATCCACAGAGAAGTGTATTCTTAGCTTTTTCCTTTGATTCATATGCTTTCTTACCAACCTGATTAGTGGGAAGTGTAGAAAGAATAACATAAGCATTTACCATAGACATCTAGACATCAAACCCTAAATATGACAATTAGGCTTCCATCCTTATAATTCAAAAGGTATAGTTTGATCCATCAAAGAGAGGTGCTTTGTTTGAGGAATAATCTTATTTACTAGCCATTTGTGTTCACTATCCAAGATCTACTTGAGCTAATTAAGCTTCTCCAAAGGAACCAAAGCTCTAATACCAATTTTTAGAACACAACTATATACTGAGAGGGGGGTGAATAAGTAGAGTTAAATAAAACTATTCCTTTAAAATGTCTAATGAAAACATGGAGGTACATGCAGAAATCACACAAATTTAGATAGACATAACACCAGGTATACATGAAAAATCCAATAGCAGAAAAACCACGATGAAAATAGCTCCTAGGATCTACTATCCTAATCCATACTCACAATAAAAACCTCACTGGTTACAATGTTTAAGGGCACCAACCCTAAGGAGACACCAATCCCCTGATTTAAGAGCACCTACTCCTTAACTAGGCACCAACTCAACTTTCTAATGGTACTAAACAATCAAATTTTCAATAAGATTTATGGAGCTACAACTCCAGATTACAAATGATTCAAATGAATCCAATTCTATGTTACAAACCCATTATGCAACTACTCATTCTCTTTTTCTCTACTATTGATTCTTCATCAACCTACCTCTCCTCTCTTTTTCTTCACCTTTATTGTATTCTTCTCATCACACTCTACTACACACAAAATATGTATCCTAGATGATATCATCCTATATTTAATCTAAATATCTCCTCATTTTTTTTGTGTTTACACCATTTTCATCATTCTGCTAGATTCATCTCATTTTTCTTTGATGACAAGTATTCTTTTTCTCGAGCCATCCACCACTACCAAAAATATCTCTATAATTTTCTATTTTTAGCATATACCAAACCCTAGATCTGATACACATTAAATGATCATTCTTGCATGATTGATCTGGTATCAAATTTCATAGCCATATGTGCCTTAATATTTCCGACCATAAATTTTGACCACCAATATAAATTCAATCTAGAGCGGTTGTGGTAATAATTTTTTTTCACTATGTCGAATTCCACCGCTTGACTAAGGGTTCCATTGCATGACCATGAGAGAATCAAATCTTTGAATGTTGGGTGTAGACATACAATTTCACACCATGATCCGATAGTCTTCATTAATTTTCTTCATCTTTAAAACTTGTTTGTTTGATTAAATCTTCTTTGAATATGTTTCGTTGATCTCTATCACATACTATTTTCTTAGCAAATTTTTTCTTTGCACTTGAAGAATAATATCTATGATGTATGGGAACTATGTGATGCAATTATTGATTGCCACCTATCATTATTCTATCTCTTAGCACATTCTCTCATTGTGCTCAGAAACTAAAGATGTGATGTTTAGTGTCTTTGTGATGCAATCATCTTCAGACACTTGTCGTCATTTCACACTATCTCATATAATTCTATGTCAGAATGAATTAGAAATGCAATATTTCATCAACTATTGATCTCTAACATCTTTTTCACTATCCATTGATCTTAACGAAGAAGAGAGACTTAAGCTTGGTCCCACTAGACAATTGGCAAGATTTTGCATTTTGATAGACAAGAGATGACATCAACCAGCTAGCTTTGCGAGAACATGGGAGTCGTCAGATCTTCAATCGCTAATCACCACCATTGATCAAGCTAGGATAAAGTATTAAGCATCAGACTTGGGAGAAAATTAAGATCCCCAAACACTCTGTTGAGTCGATGATCACTAGGAAAAGGGTCTAGTTGTTCAATGACATTGTAGGCTCAAGGCATAACTTAAGCGACCAGAAACCACCTACCAACATTCAACAGTTAACTTAATTGACATTGTAGGCTCAATACTTATCACCTGGACCTACAGATCATACATTTGATATGTACTCGAAAAACCCATATCAGATCTACTATCAATTTCTTCTGCAATCCTCTAGAACTAGTCTCTACTAAATAATGACAACTTTTCTTGACAACATTGCAATGTTTTATGCAATTTTGTAACTTTTGCAAAACATGATGAAACATGCTTTTCTCTCCAAAAATATTCATATTTTTTCCTATGACTGATCCTTTGACATCAATGACTGCCATGACTACCCTATAATTCCCTTTGACATAAATGACAATAATATTACCAAAAAACTCATGGTGGGTTATTTCCTACACATCAGAAACATAAAAAAACATAATTATATTTATTATCAAATAATTCACTGGAGAAATGAGACTTTTTCAAATTTTAAAACGTCAAACATTTCACTTGGCTAAGACCATATATCCACATTTCCTTCAATTTGTACCATTATCTTGCACCCTATAATTTATTGCATGTTAAGATCACAAAGGTAAGAGTCTTCATTATTGAAACATGACATGCACAAATTTTTCTTATCGAATTCACTCGAATGTAAGGGAAAAACATTATTTAATAAAAAAAGGACTCTCTTGTTTTAGCCTGTATTAACTTTTATTACTTTCAACATTTGAAGGTTAGGTTTGGACTTGTCATAGTCTAATGATTGATCATTTGATTGAGAAATATAAGAGGACACTTAAGACTACCCCAACCATGCAAATTTCTTCATCTACCATTGTGGGATGTTCCCTCGTGTTGGTACAATTGAGTTGATCCTATTATATGAGTAGATTACCTTGAGAAAAAGGAGACTTCTTTCCACCTATTGGAGTGTCAACTATCTAGTCCTTGTTGCTATTGACTAATAGAAAGTATGAAGAAGGGTCACACATTTTATTTTGATTATTGGATTGAAGGTATCACAAAAACATTACTCATTAATTTCTTCATTTGTTGTACTTTCTACACTTTTTGTTATTCTTGTCGCTAAATCTACTACAATGTCTACTCATTGAACATTCTCAATGATACAGTCTTCTAATTCTTGACTCTCCATTTCCTGTAAATCCTCTATAAGGAAGGTAGGGGACTTTGTGCTAACTGCTCTAGTTTTCCCATATGCTCTTTAACTTGCTTGATTGCATCTTGATAAAGTAAACATGTGAATTTTGAGTGTGAAACATTATGTACTCTACACCAATTAGGTAGCAAGAGGTCCTCCAAACATACCTTATTCCCAAGACTAATTTGATCATAGATGAACTTTGTAATAAACTCTATATATCCTTCCAATGTTGTAATTTCATCATTTGTAGAAGAAGCTTCAACTAACCCTACACACTCTTTAGGTTTTTGCACTTCTTGAAAGAATTTTTTCTTTCCATAGCCATATCCAATCTTGTCAAAAATGACAAACACTTCATTTCATCTTTCTTGGTGGTATGATGTATCCTACATCAATCTAATAAAGAAATATGAGACACATTCTAAGGGTATTATTTTCTATTCAAAGCTTCTTGAAACTGTGGAATGTCAACCTTATGACTTTCTATGGAACAAGAGATACCAAATTGTTGCCTATCCATCCACATCTTTTTTTTTGTTTTTAATTTTTTTAAGATTTTCAAAATATAGAGAGATCTATCATATGGTCATTTTCTTCATCTTTCCTTCAAATTCCCTCCTTCTACATGCATTTCAACCTCTTCACAATCTCTTTGCATCCTTCTAGCATTCAACTTCAAGCATTCTAGCAGCACTCTTGCAGTCCATAGCAGTAACAACATCACTCCATCAATTTAGTAGAGCAAGTGTGGGACAACACCATTGCAGCAGAGGCTTGAGTACTCTCATTTTCTCCCCCATTACCCTTGAGTTCTCTTGGTGGAGGTGGTAAGATTTCCACTCCTCTCCTCTATTACTTGGTTGAGTAATTGCATTTACTATTTTGTAGTGCTTTAGTGTTCTTTATTTCATTTCCTTCTTTATCATGTTTTTTCTCCATTGTTGCAAAATTGGTTGTCCGTGGAGGGGGGAACACTAAAGTGGGAGTCTAATTAAGGCAGACCCCTTAACATAACCAACCAAATTTTCCTCTTCTTTGTGTGTAGGTGGACATGCTTCTGGGAGCTAGCTGGCAAACGAATTCTTTTGTGAGATTATTCTTGCCACCCTAACTCTTGTGTATTTACTTTATCATATTAGAGCATATCTTGTATACTTCATAGCATTGTTTTGGCCCTTTAGAAGTATTTAGCTAGGTCGCTCACCTATTTCCTAGAGTTTAACCTTGTCTCTTTAGTCCTCTGGACATACGGATTCCAATGCACTTGAGAGATGCCAGTGCGGTGCACTGTCATCCTGGGACCGCACTTTCATCCTTAGGCAGAGAGCTTCCTAAGGCGTAGTGTTGAACCCAAAAACTAGCTTGCCTTGCCCCGTTCTATATTTTGGGTCAGTAAAGTGATTGAAGGACCTTATAGTTCTCATCATTCTCATCCCGCATTTCCTAACACACCATTAAGCTGAGGTAAGTTAGGGCAGCCTTCTGCTCTTATCTCGCTGTGACCTGGGTTCTTAAACGTGGTTGGTCCCCCTCTCTTACATTTTTGGTGAGCCCGACGTGAACCAACATCTATTCATCCATGTCGGTGTTGAGGCTTCTCTCGTGTACTTCATAACTGTTGTATTCCTAAGTGTTGTGAATGTTTATGAGCATCACAACCCAGTCCACAATTTTTGGGTATATTGTCAGGAGAAGTATATGACAGCTCTCAATGGAAAGGACGAAGGTCACTACTAGTTTCTCTACAGGCCTTTTCTCTGGTCATTTTTTTAGTTTTTCCATGCAAGAGTAGTTGTCAAGGGGCAAGGTAGGATTCTCTAACAAGACCGATCACATCCCCACTCTTCCTGCGTCTCCTACACCATCATCGATGGACAAGTATGAGGTTGTTCAAATCGCTTTGAAATATGTCTCTACCCTTAGTAAAGGGTTGGGTGTCTTAGAAAATCACTTGCAAAGGAACCCAAAGATGGCTAGGGTTGCTCAAGTCATTAGTGAGTTAAAGTATATGATTGGAAAAGATCGAATAGGCTTGGAAATCCTGGTTAGTATTACTAGTCTAATAGAAGCGTACGCTCCTTTGACCATTCCTAGAGTTATGTGAGGAGCCACTTTTGAAGATTATGAGGGACAGTTAGGAGTATTGATGCCTCCCACATTTGTCTACATGGCCGATGTGTTCCCTTCTATCTCCAAAAAACCTGAAACTATCAAAGTAAACAAGGTCCCCTTGGGCTTTAGCTTCACCCCTCTTGTCACCTCTAGTGGTGGAGGATTTGGTAGTGGCAGTGGATTTGGTAGTAGAGATGGTGCCCATGGAAGTGGTTCTGGTGAAGGTCATGGTGGTGGCTTCAGAAGCGGAGGTGGTTCCAGCGGAGGCCCTACTGGTGGTGGTGGCTCTGGTAGTGGTTCTAGCGGAGGTCACACTGGTGGCGGTTCTGGAGGTGCCTTTAGCGGTGATTCTATAGGAGGTTCCTCTGGCCCTCTATCTTCTAATGACCCTATTCTAAACACCCTTCTTCAAAATATGGGCAAGATACAGAGCCAGCTGGTGAGTCTCTCCCAAGTTTTTGCCCAACCTATCTTTCAACCCTTCTTCTGTCATAGCCCATTTTCAGTTGCAATTCTAAACACTCCCTTCCCTCAAGGAATGGTTATCCCTAAATTTGAAAAATATGGTGGTAAAGGGGACCCATAGACACATGTGTCCGCCTTTAACGCCTTGTGCACAGATTTCTTCCACCATGATAATGGAAAAATTGTTTCCCTTATCACTTAAGGATACAACACTAGAATGGTACTATTCCTTGCCTAACAATTCCATTTTCTCATTTGACCAACTTGTAAATCAATTCCTTAGAAAATTTCAAGCTAATATTAGGCCGAAGATGGCCTCCTCGGATCTCGTCTGATGTAAACAAGGAGACAATGAAAAAATCACCAATTTCATAGCGCACTATCAAGTGCTCTTTTCACAAATCTCATATCAGTTGCCCAATTCTAATGTACAAAAGGTGTTCATAGGGAACTTACAAAGGCCTTGGCAAGAGAATTTCGCCCTTAGGAAGTATCTGTAGACACGTAAATTATCCTGGTTGATATCATGCACTTGATTCTAATTCACTAATTTCGATTCTTCCTTAATCACGTCCACACTAAACAATTAATTGAATAATATTTATTTAATTAATTTAATTTCCTCCTTAATCAGATTATTTCATCAAAATTCCTCTTTGATTAAATAAATCAACTTTATTTAATTAAATCCTAATGTTCTTCATTTAATTAAATAAATCAACTTTATTTAATCCCAATGTTCTTCATTTAATTGAGTAAATCATTTTATTTAATTAAATTTATCTCCCAACTATCCTCTCATTTGATTTAAATAAATCTAAATATCTAAATCAAATGTCAAATCAAACTAACTTCATCTAAGTTAATTAATCCTAATTAACTCCTAACACTAATCCTCCATTCCTCTAGCTTTTGCAAGTTGCACATGTAAATAAATTTATTTGATTTATTAATTCCTCCTATTTTCATTCAAATGTGGCATATTCTTGGAATATTCCACTTATTTGAATTCTCCCTCCCAAAGGACTTTTTTCCTCCAACTTGGCATTAAAGGCTCTTACATGTCCTCTCCTTGAGCCAACTTGGCATTAAAGGCACTTACATCCCCTCGTGTGCAAGTCACTTCTTCAAATTCAAATTCCACCTACATGCATTTAACATGCACATTGTTCAAAATGTGCTCCACTCTCCTTCATTAGCATGTTGACAAGTGGCACAATGTCATTGGTTCAAATGTTAATGCCACATCCATCCTATTCCTCATTCTTCAACTCTTCTTCATTATAAATAGAGGCCTTCTCTATTTGATTTGGCATCCACAATCCATGTAAGATCATTATGCTCATTTGAATCCACAATCATTCACAAGTTCATCCAAGGTTATTATAGTCATGTTGAATTCAAAGTATCCATTTTCATCCACATTTCATCCATGTTTGCATATAATTTCATCATCCATATGTAGGTTATTGGCAGTTTTCATCAAGGAGCACACAATCATCATCAAGCTTATCAAGGAATTTGGAAAGGGATTCTTTCCACATCAAAGAAGCACCAATTCCCCCATGGGATGCTAGTTTGAGCATTTTGAATAAGCTTTCATTTGATATTTTATCTTGTTTTCTTGTTCTTGTGTTTGGATGAATTTCATGGGGAATGTTTGGTTTAAACTTGTTTGAGGACTAATGTTTACTTGTTTGTCCATGTTTGAGCAGGTTTAGGAAAAGCATTCTACAGTATCCTTCTTTCACACATTTGTGTATAGCCCTACAAGAGTACCAATAGACGGTTGTTCAGTTCGGGGGATCCTCCTTGCGCTCCCGTTTTGAGGGAAAGTCCACCGTATCAATCTCTGGGAAAGGTAAGGTTGTTACGAATGTAGTAGCCAATGCTGATGACAATGGCTTCAGACATAACCGAAAGTTCACAAAGTTATCAGAATCTTATTCTTCTATCCTACATAAGTTGTTGAAGGATAAGATTGTAACCTTGTTGAGTCCTAAGCCTCTTAAGGAGCCTTATCCTAATTGGTATGATGGGAGCACTTATTGTCAACCATCAAGTTAATGGACATGATACCGAACACTATATGTGGCTGTTTCATGAGATACAGGACCGCATTGAGGATGGTACTATTCATCTTGATGGGAGTAAACAAAATGCTAACAAATTAGTGGTGAAAGATAATAGTGAATTGCAAATATGCATGGACCCATTTCTGTCACATTTTGCTAACATGGTTATTGATCCCACTAATTTTGTTACTCAACTCGAGGCCTATGTTAACATGGTCACGGTGACTTCTACTACTCTACCTGCACCCGGTTCGCTAGACATAATGTTCATGTCACAAGACTTGCCCTTAAAAAACAAGCCCTATCCCCTCTACATTCTCGCTTGCCTCAATGGTAACATTGTGACAGCAGTCTTGGTAGACCCTGTGAGCCATGTGAATGTCATTACGGAAGAAACATTAGTATTGAATTCATTACAGAGGGAAGAATATGAAGAAACAAATTCTACCATATGTATGCATGATGGTATGTGTCTTAAACCATATGGATCAATAACTTTGTTCGTCCTAGTTCGACCTAGGGATGTTGACATAGTTTTCAATGTTATTCTGAAGTCGTATTTATTTAGACTAAAGCTAGGCATACCCTGGCTAGCTTCCATGAATGGAATCACCTCCGTTGTTCACAAATGTTTAAAATTTTCCCACGAAGGTGTCGTGCATGTAGTGCTTGACACTGGATACCAGACCTTGGTGTCCCGTGGTGGATATCCATTGGATCACTTTTGGCCCACCCTAATAATTTTGCTTCCTCCAAGAATGGACCTACTTTACAAGAATTATGTGAAGTATAAGACTAGGGGAAAGGGACAACTAAAACTAACCCTTTCTATGACACAACATTCGATCACCTCCACTTCCGAAGAGGAGAAGAAGAAGCCTGCATTGATCGCTCCCCCTTCCCAGAAGGGAAAGGATAATTCCATGCCATCTCCCTCTCCTTCCCATAAAGGAAAAGAAAATGTTTCCTTTTCTTGGACTGCTTCATCCTCTCCCCTTTCTTGGGAGGAGTATTGGATGAGTCAGCCTGGCAGCTATCTGTTGAGTCCAATGATACCTCCTTGGCACAAGCCCAAGCTCAGAATCTTGAATCTCCTAATGAATAGCCCAGACCGTGGTACTACTTATAAAATAGAAAGAAAGGTTCTCAAAGGGAATTTGATCCATGGCCTCCTACTGTTCCTACTCCCAAAGTAGTCAATGGGAAGAGGCCCGTTGCCAAGGCACTTGAGCCGACTCCCCCGCTACTTCTCAACCTGCTTCTCTTGCTCCCATTCAGGAATTCGTTCCTCTGCCAGAGACAGTTGTAGTGTACATTAGCATGGTTGAGTAGGACCTTTATGTTCATTCACAACCTTCGGCCTCCAATTCAAAGAGTCATAGAAATAGACTTGTGCGTGAGCACAAGCATCGATGAAAAGCTCTTTTTGGCTGAGTAGGTTGCCTAACAGAGGAAGGAAGAAGAGACGACTGCCCCTACTTCAAGGTCTCCTACAGTGTCTTCCTCTCCCCTTCCCTCTGCTTCCCTTCAGTCTAGTTCTGCATTGCTTCTAGCTTCTGCTATGAGTACGAATGTGCCTAACCCCAAGGGGGTACAGGTGTTCATTGCTCCTTTAGTGGAGCCACCTTTGCTAATGTCCTTTCTGGATGTCCTGCCTTTCCCGAAACCTATAGATATGACTAACACCTTGGTTGTATCTACTATAGTGTTTTCCTCATCTTCCTCTACACCTCTTGCCTTGTCTTTGGGGAGCTCGCATCCCCCGATGAAGTAGGAAGTGGAGGGTAGTTCCTCCTACAATAAGGAATGTAAGAGGAGCCCACCTTCTTCACAAGGTGGTCTCGTGCTGACTTGTTTTGTCCTAGTGACGAAACCAGTCCTGGCTTCCCTTGAGTTCGTCACCGCTCCCAAGTCGTTCATCAAGCCTAGTGGTGAATCTCAGGCGTAGCTTGCCTCCTCCATTGAAGTTAAACATGACACTCTTGTAGGGTGCATGTTTACCTCTATGTATGAAGTTTTGGCCTTGTCAGCGATCTTCAAAAAATCACTGACCCTAGCTCCACAAGAGGTTGATCGAGAGCACCTTGTGGGGCCCTCTTCGTTAGCCCTTGTTGTGGGAGGGTCGGATGCTCCTCCTCTTAACATCCCACCACTGTAGGCTCACCCTCCTTCCCCTTATGATGATCTAGAGTGGGAAGTGAACAACCTCTTGGTTTATCAATGTTAGGAGGAAGCCTCTTCTTGATCTTTAGATTAGATGTGTGTGTGTGTGTCATGATGTGTTCCCCTATGATCGTGTTATGTGTTCCTGGATGACCCTCGTCACCCCTCTTGGTGCTTGGATGCAGGCGTGGTTTTCTTGCCGTACACCTTCCTCTATTTGTATCATCATTCTTCCATGTTTATGCTTGATTTTCAATAAACTAGGGACAATGCAAAATGTTGGGGGCATTTAGGCTTCCCCTCCATGTTGACCCAATTTTTTTATTTTTACTTTTGTCTTCTCGTGCATTCTTCACATGGTTTGAGATAGTAGGGGGTTGATGATAGTTCATTTGTATACTATTACTATACATACATACATATATATATATATATATATATATATATATTTATTTATGAGAAATTCTAACCCCAAAATATCAGGCTACCCCAGTGCCCTTTGTTGTGTTCCCTTTCCCTTTTTTATTTTTCTTTATCTTTCTCTCTTCTTCGCTTGATTTGTCCCTCTTATGTGTGACAATGCCACTTCTTCAACATTTTAATTTTTAGAAAATACATTCATTGCCAACGAATCTTATCTCAAAAATATTCACAAACCTTTCTTCAGAATCACATTCTCAACTTGGAACCCTAACGGAACATGTTTCCTTCATCATGGGTTCATAAAGAAAGAACTTGAAAACCTTCCTCTAAAGCAGGAACAACTTTGACCTTCCACTCAAGCAGGGGCATATTCTTCCTTTCGAATTCCTTGATGAAGTGGACATCTTTCAAGAGGATCCCTTGCTGATGGATCGATTTGAGAAGAAAACATCTCCTTTCGAACAATGTGTCCCTTAAGTGGACCCCTTCTTCACGACGGGTTCCCGAGGGACCCCTTTGAAAGTCTTCCAAGTTGTCGACGGTCTGCACGATTGTCCGCTTACTTGCCTACATGGCCGCTTTTTGATTCTGTGGAGTTCGCTTTCTTAGGTTTCCTCCATGTGAGAGATCTTGGGGGATACCTCCCTATAGGTCTGAGAGCCTGTAGGGTGCTTTGTTTGAGCTTCCTCCATGTGAGAGATCTCGGGGGAAGCTTACTTATAGATCTACGGGTCTGTAAGGCACTTTCTTGGGTTTCCTTCATGTGAGAGATCTTGAAGGACACCTTCCCTACAGGTCTACGGGTCTATAGGGTGCTTTCTTGGCTTGATCCATGTGAGAGATCTTGGGAGACACTTCCTTGCAAATCTACGGATCTGTAAGGTGCTTTCTTGAGTTTCCTTCATGTGATAGATCTTGAAGGACACCTTCCTTATAGGTTTGTGGGTTTGTAGGGCGTTTTCCTGGCTTCCTCCATGTGAGAGATCTTGGGTGATGCTTCCTTGTAGATCTATGAGTCTGTAAGGCGCTCTTTTGGGTATCCTCCATGTGAGAGTTCTTGGGGGACACCTTCCTTGCAAGTCTGTGGGCTTGTAAGGCGCTCACTTCATGAGGCTTCCTTCATGTGAGAGATCTTGGGGGTTGCCTCCTTGCAAGTCTGCGGACCTGTAAGATGCTTTCTTTCTTTAGTTTCATAGTTCTGAGAAGCTATGAAGTCCTTTGCTTTCCTTGCACCTTCAATTTTATCAGATTGTGGTCAGTGTTGATGGGTGTTTTTTCACTTCTCAACACAAGTAATGAAAAAGTGCATCACCTCTCTTGAAAGACAATTTCCTACAAGTAAATTGCAGAAAACTATCCCAAGGTTTTGAATGTTAGGTCATGACAGTGCTTGGAATATCTCAGTTGTTTCAAGTGATTTGTTGGTAATCACAGGGAAGCCTTACAAATGTTAAGTTGGAAGGGAATTGGTTCTTCAAATGGAGTTTATGAAATTCTGAAATTTTATTCTATTGTTGCAAGTTTAGAGTAGCAGTCTAAAACTCCACTTTATCATCAGATTTGGCTTTACAATGTGCAATGATGCTCTAACTTGTCTAAACTACTATTTGAAAGAAAATTCAAAAGGGCAGGGAAGAGAGTAAGTTCCTAGACATGAAACTACCAATGAACAATGATAATGGAGGATGCTACAGTGGACAACCTTCCTAAAACTAAGTTCCACTTAACCAAATCAACTCACAGTCTCATGAAACTAGTGCAATCTTCTAAGGTCTATAGATTTTCAACCATTCATTAACCATAAAGCATGAATAAAAGATAGAATTTAAGTGCAACATTCCATTCATGTTCAGACTACCTTTACACTATTATTTATCATCAATAAACAAAAAAAAACATGAATAAGGAAGGGCATCAACATAGGAAAATTATTCAATATCAATGAACAACATCTACCCATCTAGTAAAGCATGCTAAACACACAAAACATCAAAGTAAATTTACTCAAATCTATTAAATATGAAGAGAAGAATCATGAAACATGAGATGAAACTCAAGAATCCACCCAAAAGCAATGAATTTCTATTAAAATTTAAGTAGCATGTCATTACAACAACTCAACTCTCCCTTGAAAATGAGAGGAGACCCCCTATTTATAGTGTCCAAAAAGAAAAATGAATGGCCAATATTAATCTCATTGTGTGGCCAAGATTCACTACAAATTAGGGTTTCACCTACCCCTTAATATTTTACAATATAAAATACATCTTTGTCTTTAGTCTAATTTGTCTTCTAATGTTCGGCACTATAGCACTTTTTTTTTAGTTGATTTCCCTTTTGCTGCAGCTATACTGTGAGAAATTTATCATCTATGACCGGATTTCCTTCATGCTTCTTCACAGTAGCATATTCCACGAACTTGTCGATCAATGCCTGAAGCTTGCTCCACTCCATTATGTCATATTAGAGAACCTGGAGGTTCAATTTTCTAGATCGACCTGCGATCAAATCTCAGTCTTTGTTGCATTTCGATGTATTCTTGATCACCTGCTCTAATTGAGCAAAAGCTCAAGCAGCAAATTCCATAAAATCTAGTGTGAGTGCATTGGTGGCTCCGTTCTCCATCTCCTAATGGAAATATGACCTTATCTTCTCAAGATCTAACTCGATGGTAGGCATATCATAGTCCATCATGATCTTCAGGTATTCTTCATATGTCGTTTGGATTTCCTTAGCCTAATCTATATCAAGCTCCACTTCATTGAGTACCCATTTCAAGATTTATCTTCTATGATTGAGGCCCAATTTCCATGTTTCCACAAGCCAATGATCATCTTTCACTAGTGACAACTCCTTTTCCCACGTTCTCTCGGGCATCTTGAGGATAGCCTCGAGCTTGGGGTAGGTGATTCTATACAACTCCGAGAAGTTAGTGCAAAATTTTCTTATTCCTTCAATTTTCTTTTGCACTTCCCGAAATTTATTTTTTGTCCGAGCAGCATGGCCAATACCCATATCTCCATTGTATAATACCCACCGGAACTAGTCCTATGTGGAATTAGTCCAATTATTTCTCCTTTCAAGCTTGTTGATATGATCCTTGGGTAGTAGCTGAGGTGGGGACGATGAGGTTGTTGGCAGTTCTTCAACAAAGGACCATTGTTGTATGTAGGCTTTTAAATCTTCCACTTTTGCTTTTAATTCCTCCTTAGAGGATTTGTCCTTATTCATTTGTTGCACAATGGTGGCAATAGATCCTTGGAGATGATCAATTTTCTGCTCCCTGGTGACCATCCCCAAATCAATGACCTGGAGACATTATAGCTAACTCCCTCTCCTTCCACCACTGGAGTAGCTATTTGCACAATCCTGGATCCTAATGCATCCATTGTGACATGCGATCTAACCCTTAGTTTCTTCTCCTTCTTTGTCCCTATTTGTGCTCGAGCCAAGATGGCTTCTAGTCTCTCCTTAGGATCCATGAGGGCAGGGGCCTTCTTCTATAGTTGTTTATCCAGCCACTCAGGCATTTGAGATCCTTCTTTTGGTGACTCATGTTTAGCTTCCTCCTTTTGGGCATGCTGGATTTCCATCTCTTCGTGGCCTAGAGCCTCTTGTTTTGTCTTTTCTTTTCATCTGAATCTCGAATGAACATAGCCTTTTCTTCTGGTGATTTAGTGGTAACTATGTTTTCCTTGGGGTTATCTTCCCCTTCGAATCCCTTGCCTTCTTCTTCTTCTTGCCCATGTTCTTCATGGTGCTCTGCTCCCAGGGTTCTTCTTGTTTTAGCCTCTTCGTTAGGCTTGTCCTCTTCTTTCTCTTCCTCTTTCTTTTCTTCTTCTTCCCCTGAAAGGTGCATCTCTTCATCATGATTAGGGCTCTTATCTTGTTCCCCGATTGGAGGTCTTGTGGTTAACTCCATTTCTTCATATGTTTCTTTCTTCTCTTCAGAGGATTGCTTCTCAATTTCCTCCCCAACATCCTTGAGTTGCAGGGCCAACTCTTCCTCAAGCTCTTAGTCAAAAGTTTCTACAATGTATTTTGCACCAGGGTCCTCAACATCTTCTTCAGAGGATTGTGTTTCCTCCCCTTCATGCACCACCTCATCAATGACTAGATGTTGATGTTCGGGATGTTCATGATAATCATCAGGTTCTTCTTCCATTTCTTTGGCTATCTCCCTTTCTTTTATTTCTAACTCCTAATAAATCCACATGGTTGTCTCCATTTTGGGTGGTTCAGTTGGAGGAGGAGGGACAGGGAGGCCAACAATGACCTAAGCCAAAATATCCTGCACTACAGGGTTCATCAATACTCTAGAAATCTTTGTTGGTATATTTTACATATGTTTGGAGAAAGCTTATGGGAGAGTAAGGGTGGGCATTGTTGTTGCAGAGGTTGAGGGAATAGTAGTTGATGGAGACATGGAGGAAGAAGAGAGTGGAGAAGTGGTGGCAAAGGAAGAATTGATTATCATAACGGATGGAGTAGGTGAGGTGGAAGTAAGGTGAACCAAAATGTCCACTGTGGGTGGAGAAGAAGTAGGAAATGCTTGGGATGTCGGCAGAGGAGTAATGGTAGTGGCAATAGTAGAGGAAGCAGAGAGGGCAAAGCCGGAAGGTGGAGACTTTGGTTGTTTTACATCCTCTTCTTCTCCCAAGTGAAGTGGGTCCTCCTAAATTGTGGGCATCTCTATGAATCCACCCGATTTCTTGGCTTTCTTAGAGGGATCACCCTCTAATGCCTTCCTTGAATATACTTTGTGCTTAAGTTGGCATTCTACCACCTCTTTCCTCTTCTTTGATCTAGTGGTAGGAGTGGATTTTGAAGTTTCCCCAAATGGGGTAGCAACAGTCCCACTATCAGTTTCACTTTCAAGCTCATCCTCAAGCTCTCCATAAGTTAAAGTGGCTCCTTGGAGTTTTAGTTGAGCAATCTACCCATCAATCCATTGCTTTGTTCTTGCCTCTATTGGCTTAGTTAGAATATTGAGTTCATTGACCTCTTCCTCATCCCATTCAATTATGGGCAGTGGTAGGTTAGCAACAACAACAAATCTTGGATCTATAACAATATTTTCTTCCTCCATAACTTGATCTGACACTGGGAACAAGTTAACCGTTTTAACAAAATATGTCATCATGCGCATATAGTGCCTCATGCACACCTCTTTATCATCTTTTCAATTTTCCCAAAAGTCCTCCACATTGTGTAGATGGGCGTACTCTTTCCCAACCATTTTCTTTAATTTTCCATACCGATCCATCTGTGGTCGGGCAATGTGGAGCTCTAGGTTATATTCACTTATCTCTTTCTCTGAGTACTCCGCACACTGGGATGTGGGGATGGCATAGATGCCTTGGCTGAATGTGAGAGGATAAGGTATTCTCAGCCTGTGTTTATCACTTAGAAGTGTATGTGCATGTTGTAGCTATCTGGAGATTTCAAGCAAGACCAGTTGGTCATTCGGGTACCGGGGTAGCTTATATGGCCTTTTGGAGAATCCCTCAGTTCTGATGTATGTGAATTCAAGGAAATGAATGAATAAGAACCCAAACTAGCAAATGAATGCATTTTCACTATGAGTGACCCTCCTTTTGAAGTCACCCCCAAGAAGCTTGATAATGTGCCTGATAAAGGCATCATTCACCCTGTGGTAGTCTTTCTTGAAATTGTGGTACTGAAGCTGTGGGTATCTGTCATAGACCTTCAACTCTCTCCCTAGAGTATGGCTTGGCACCACAAATAGACCTCTATATTGAACACATTAAGCCAACAGATAGACCAAATATGAGGTCATGTAGAACTAGGAAGTCATTTTAACAGCCACAAACTGCTCATACATGCAGTTGTTGATCATTCCTGCCTAGTGAAATTTAGTATTTCCTATGATGATCTCTTCTATGAAATAGAGCATCCATTCCTGGAAATATGCCACAGTTGGAAAGCCCATAACCCTGCTTAGTAAGGCGACCAAATCATGGTAGTCCCTGTGGAAATCACTCCTGAAGAGTTCCTAAGGTACTTTGTTAGTGCTGCCCCTCTTTTCCTTTAGCCAGTATTGATTAATTAGCTTCTTACATTTGAGGGTATCAGCTTTCCATGTGCTCTTAGCGTACTCTTTGGTTGTTTCCTCCATTTTCATCAAAGGTGGGAATGTGGAAATTTTTCCCTATAGACTTGGAGGACAAGTCAGCCAATCATTTTCCATCTCTATCCACAATCCTCTTAGTCTTTTCTTGGTATGCCTCTCTGCAGGCCATTACCAATTCACAATCCACAAGGGCAAGTCAGAAACCAGTTGCCTTGGCCAATCCACTTTTCCTAATCTTCTTGGAATTCTTTGTAGCAGGATTGGCAATGACTCAATGCCTGAATTCATCAATATCAATGTGCCCTAGGTTTGTGTCTGAGATAGTGTTCCATTCTGTGGTGACCTTAGTGTAGATTTCCACCCCTTGGAATTTGTACTTCATTTAATCCTTTTCCTCCTTTCCCCTTGTTGCTTTGGCAGATTTCTTGCCCTTTTCTTTCTCTATGGACACTCCTGAAGGTCCTACAACTGATTCCATATATCCTACAAGCAAAGGAGTAGTAAACATATTCATGCGTAAAACACGAGAAACATTAGCTAAATCCTGTAAAATCCGCGTTAGATCAAATAATTCATCATTAAAGATCATAACATTCTTCATTGATCATCATTTTCCTTTTGTTTGGAAGAGATAGGGAAATGCGGGCCTAGGGGTGTGGACTTCCCTCGGCTGGCAGCTGTTCTGGAGGGAGCTGCAAACAGACGGTGTACAAGGAACGGCGGCCCACAATGATCTACCCACATTAACATTTCTTGTTGAGATGGGGCCCACCAAGGTGGTAGGGTCATTTTGACACGTGGGCTTGATCATTTGTGAGGTTCTTAGAATTATAACTCAGTCATTTAAGCATGTGGAAGCAAGGGTTCTAGGTGTAGGAGGCCTTTCATCCGTTTGGGACTTTGTCATTTGAAATAGCGCTGGCAGGGCAGAATCTCATAGGCAGCATCTCACAAGGAAAGGCCCATGGCTAGGGAAGATGATATCATTTTATCTTTGAAGTCCAAATGGTTTAGATGGGTGTGGGCAGGGAGACACGGAAAGATGTTGGGCATCGGTCATTTAGGATGGTGGAGACAGGACAACAGTCCATAGACAGGAACCTGCATCGTCAGGTCCGTAAGGTTCCTCAACATAATTTGTCCGTTCATAATCGACCAAACAGAAGTAGCGGGGTCGGGCCCTGCATAGCAGGTGGCAAGGTTTCCCTAGCAACTTAGAAACAATGATGTTGGGGCGGCCGCCCGGAAGCGACCACCCGCATCAAGTTTTTCTTACTTAGCAGTTTTCAATTCATTTGGGGAAAAGTAGGTATCAGGGCCCACAGAGTGGAAGGGAAAAGGTTGTTTGTTTTGCAAGACGACGGACATTGGGTAGCATCAAGCTATAGTGAAGGGCCCGCAGTGAGCAAACTTGGTGGTTGTCTTTCTTCAGGGCTTAAATAGAGGTAATGAGTGTGGGGTCTGCAAGGTAGACAGAGGGCTAACCAAGGACGCTTGGAATGGAAAACCCACGATGGAGGCCCACGGATAGAAGTCTGCAATGGGCAATCACTTAGTCATTTCAACTTAAAGGGGTGGGTCAAAAACAAACAAAGTGGGGCCCACAAGGTGGGACGCCAGGATCAATTGGTTGTTTTGGATGACAAGGCACAAAGGGCAACCTGCAAGCGGAGGCCTACACTCACGGACCCACAGGGGTGAAAAGATCTCATTTAACTTATAATTTTATTTTAAGTCTGAATGGTGACGGTAATGAAGAAAGCCCCTCCCACATACGCGGGCATGAGGGTGGCGAAGGCCATTCTTTTAAAGTTTGTCATTGAATGGTTTGACAACAACAACGAACGTCCTCTAGGCTGCAAAGTTTCGATGGCTCTGGTTGAAGAACGATGATGAAGGGTGAAAGTTCTGCATGGATTTATGGGGTAGATTTCAAAAGATTTTCAAGTTTTAAAAACATGGGTTACATTCGCCATGATGTCTTCTTTCTAGTTTTAAGGTTTTCTAGCTTAAGATTTTAATGACTTTGCAAAAATGAAAGAAAAACCATGAAATGAGGGGCAGTGGAAGACTGGCCTGGGAGACCTGATGAAACTCATGGAGAGACTGCAAATGATGATGCTTTGAATGGTGACGGGATCTTGCGAGCTTGGAGGCGACAACAATTGAAGGCTCTAATAGGTTTCCAGAAAGAATGTTGGTGACAATGACCTATTTAAAGTGACTATTTATAGTCTTTTAAGCATTAAATACTAACCATTAATGAGGGTACAGAGGTAGCCAAAGTTGGTGGGTGCACACTTCAAAAGAGACAGTGGAAAGAACGGTGGGGTCCACAGGGCAGATGACATTCGGGGGTTGGTTGTTTGGTTGGTCAGCAAAGGAAGTGACGACAGAAGCTGTCGATCGCACAAGGTAGGCAGACGCATTAGGTCAATCATTTGGAATGGTGATGAATAGACAGAGTTCCACATGGGGCGGCCCGCATGGGTAGACCCGCAAGACATGAAGGATGACAGTTTTAAAGTTTCAAGGAAAACTACCAAGGAAACTCCGCAAAGGCCAAAGGCTTGAAAATTGAGGTTGGTGAAACTTGGTCATCTTAAGATAGTACTTCTAAGACTCCTTGACCACTTAGGATCCAAAATAGGGGGCACACAAAATGAGGCGAGGGAAAAAGTGACCCGGTGAAGCGAAAAGAGAGGGTCCCCATTTTGAACGAGGCATGTGTGTTATAGGCACAACAATCAGCTTCCTCGACGGTTCAGGTATACATTTCCAACCCTACTATTTTTCGATCTACTTTACCAAAGCACTCATCAGTATTCGTGCTCGCTAAAGTGGGGGAAAAATGTATAGGGGGTGCAAATTCCCCTTTTTCCTTTCTCCATTTTAGAAAACCAAGTTTAGAGATTAAATTCCACATAAGCCCACCACCTTCACTCCACTTGGTGCCTATTTTGAGCGTCAGTGGAGGAATTTCTATCAGGGACTCCTATGTGGCACATAAACGTCTATGCAGCATGCTTGTGTCCCTAGCAAATTCATACGGCTGGAGCCTATAGAGGTGTTACACTTCTCATTGGTAGTCGACTTGTAACGCCCTCTTTAGCCAACCAACCCGAATATGGCTGTTTTCTTCATCTTTCCTTCAAGTTCCCTCCTTCTACATGCATTTCAACTTCTTCACAATCTCTTTGTATCCTTCTAGCATTCAACTTCAAGCATTCTAGCAGCACTCTTGCACTCCATAGCAGCAACAACATCACTCCATCAATTCAGTAGAGCAAGTGTGGGACAACACCATTGCAACAGAGGCTCGAGTACTCTCATTTTCTCCCCCATTATCCTTGAGTGCTCTTGGTAGAGGTGGTAAGCTTTCCACTCCTCTCCTCTATTACTCGGTTGAGTAATTACATTTACTATTTTGTAGTGCTTTAGTGTTCTTTATTTCATTTCCTTCTTTATCATGTGTTTTCTCCATTGTTGCAAACTTGGTTGTCTGTGGAGGTGGGAACACCAAAGCGGGGGTCTGACTGAGGCAGACCCTTAACAGCCCCAACCAAATTTTCCTCTTCTTTGTGTGTAGGTAGGCGTGCTTTTGGGAGCTAGTTGGTGAACGAATTCCTTTGTGAAATTATTCTTGCCACCTTAACTCTTTTGTATTTACTTTATCATATTAGAGCATATCTTATTTACTTTGTAGTGTTGTTTTGGCCCTTTAGAAGTAGTTAGCTAGGTTGTTAGCCTATTTCTTGGAGTTTAACCTTGTCTCTTTAGTCCTCTGGTTGTATGGATTCCAACGCACTTGAGAGATGCCAGCGTGACGCGTTGTCATCCTGAGACCGTTCTTTCGTCCTCAGGCAAAGATCTTCCTGAGGCATAGTGTTGAACCCAAAAACTGGCTTGCTTAGCCCCATTCTATATTTTGGGTCAGTATAGTGGTTGAAGGACCTTATAGTCCTCATCATTCTCATCCTGCATTTCCTAACACCCCGTTAAGCTGAGGTAAGTTAGGGTAGCCTTCCGCTCTTGGCTCTCCATGACCTAGGGCCTTGAACGTGGTTGGTCCCCCCTCTTACAAAAACAACCTCTCTAGCTCTTGAGAATATAAGACATCTTGATCATATTGGTAGCAATATTTGATAATGTTTGAGCACAACTCCATATGTAAACATTTTAGTCAAAACATTCTCCCCTAGTAGGTTAGGAAAAAAATAAGAGCCCCTTGCAAATCTGAACACAATTTTTGTTTGGCAATTTTGATCTTCATCCTCTCAAGTCAAAAGGTGTCCCATTTATTGCAACAAGAATGTTTAAGTTTTTACCATGAAAAACCTCCAAGCTTATCTCTCGTTGCTCTTGTATCATAAAATATCATAGCTTAGGTCTTCAAATATATATCTTTAATGCCTAATAATTTAAAATATTAAAATTTATCAATTTTGAATCCATAGTCTACTATACAATTATTCCTTTAAAACACACTAATTCATCATGCTTTGGATCATGTGGGGCCTCAAGGTATATGAATAGATTTAAAATATTATCTTTCCCTTTTAAAATAACTCCTCTAAAGTTGCAAAGATATGCATGTAGCAAGGATAACAGAGAAACGGGGTAGAGAATCAAGAATGTTATGGATGAGCAACATACATTCTCTTAAAAAGGGATGACATTATATTTGTGGGAAAGAAAAATCATATTGTGGAGAGTCATGGGTACTTCGACTTATGTAGAATTTGGATATATGCACAACCTTGTGGAGAAATGGGGTTCATCCAACCTTGTGGAAAAATCAGGGTCATCCAATAATGTGGAAAAATGGGGGTCATCCAACCTTTGCAAAAAACATGGGGGTCATCCAACCTTATGAAAAAAATGGGGTCTTCCAAACTTACAAAATAATGGGGGTCATCCAACCTTTGTTGAAAAATGGGGGTCATCCAACCTTGCAAAAAATGGGGGTCATCCAACCTTGCCAAAAATGGGGGTCATCCAACATTGTGGAAAAATGGGGTTCATCCAACCTTTGCGGAAAAATGGGGGTCATCCAACCTTTTGGAAAAATGGGGGTCATCAAACCTTGTAGAAAAATGGGGGTCATCTTACCTTATAGGAAAATGGGGGTCATCCAACCTTGCAAAAAATGGGCGTCATCCAACCTTGCCTCACTTCTCTGCATTCCCATCAAAATTTGAACTCTAAATGCACCCATAAATTGAAACCAAAAAAATCACCTAACTAAAAGGTAAATTCAATATAAAACACACTAACCTAAGACACAAAAAAGTGAGTGTAGACACCTAAATTTGGACACTTAATTTATCCAAATTTATCCCCTTTCATCTAAACATCTTGTTATTTGCATTAATTAAGTAATATTACTATTATTTAATTAATACCCTTAATTCTGCCAAATCTCTAAGGTATTTAGTTAATAATTAAATACCTTATCTCTTTAATCCCCCTTCCATCAAATGAATTAAATAAATATGACATTTATTTAATTCCTCACATGTCACATCACTTTTCCTTAATCTTAATCAACCTCTTAATCTCTTCATTAGGGATGTACACATGCCTAATCCTTGATTAGGATGTGTCACATCCTCCAACTTATGCAAATTGGCTTCTAATCCTCATTATCATCTAATTATCTTCTAATTACTAATTAGTTAAGTCTAATTATTACCTTGGTCAACTCTCCCCATCCCCCAAGGAATTTTTAATTCTTTTTTATTCATCCAAGGCTCATCTCTTCCCCATGTGAATTTTTAATTCACTTTTATTCCTCCTAGAATCCCCTTTTCCCATGCATCTTCTAGAATCTTTGACTTGTCACATCAAGTCACATGTGGACAAGTGCTTCCATTTTTGGAACCTTGTCTTGTCCATGGGATTCTTCCAAGCTTCTTACACATCATCTTATCCTTTGCCATCTCACATTCCACATGTCAAAATGTGAGGGCTTGTAAGTCCTCAACTCACCATAGCCCTACATCTTGACCTTGGTGGCTCAATCTCAACCATTGAATTCTCTAGAGAATTTAAATTTCTCTATAAATACCCCCTCCTCTAAGGCATTAAGGGGAACACTTAGCCATTTTGCAACCTTATGCTGTCATTTTGTGCACTCATTTTTCTCTCATCTAGCCATCTATTTTAGCCATTTTGCATTTGCACCCCACCATCTACTTAATCTTGCATTTAGCTACATCAATAGCCAGCTAAGGAGCATACAAAGCAATCAAAAATCAAGGTTCAACCAAGAAGTTTCAGCTGCAAAGAGAAGGTATAACCACTTGTAATCCTTTTTCATTTTATTTCTTTGTATTAACAATTCCTTAGGCTAATCTTGAGGTGTTTCTTTGTGTTTTTCCATTGCATCTTAGTTGTTTAGAATAGGTAAAAACTCGAGGATATCAAATTTATGGCATGTCCGGTAGGACCCACAAGTGGGTTCCTCTATTTAACGTTTGTTGTTGTTGAGATTGTTTGCAAGAACAGGTTGCAGAGGGGCGACTACGCCCTCTAGTTCACTTTAGAGGGGCTACTACGCCCTCTGGTTCACTGCAAAGAGGCGACTATGCCCTCCTGGTCATGGAAGAGGGGCGACTACACCCTCCTGTACGCTACAGAGGGGCGACTACGCCCTCTTGTACGCTGTAGAGGGGAGACTACGCCCTCCTGGTTACTGTAGAGGGACGACTATGCCCTCCTAGTCATTGCAGAGGGGCGAATTTTCCCTCTTGGTTACTGCAGAGGGGCGAATATGCCCCAAAACAACACATTTTGAGAGGTAAAACGATCGTTTTAGCTTAGTTTTTGCTCCTGTTTTTTGCTATTTTCATACCTTAACCCCCTAACATTGTTTTTTGCAAGGATATTGGTGTTTTTGCTAACATTTTGTAGCATATTTTTTGTGAAGAAAGAAGGGTAAAATAACTAACGTTTTCTTGTAGGACCTATTTACACAGATTTCCAAAGCTATCCTTGTGGTTTTTCGAGGAACATAGTTTAATTAGGGGAGGTAATATTCATTGTTTTTTGTGTCTATCTTTTTTTGTTACCCAAAGGGGGCATTAGTTTCTTTTCACTTACCCCCTATTCCATATCATGTTTCTAACAAGTTTGTTGCAGCAGGGCGGATATGCCCTCTTCCATTGTCTATTTCTAACAATTGTTTTGCAGAGGGGCGACTACGCCCTCTTGGTCACTACAATGGGGAAAATTTTCCCTCCTAGTTACTACAGTGAGGTGAATTTTCCCTCCTAGTTACTATAGAGGGGCGAATACACCCCAAAACAACACATTTTGAGAGCTAAAACGGTTGTTTTAGCTTAGTTTTTGCTTCAATTTTTTGTTGTTTTCCAATTCTAACCCCCTAACGTTGTTTTTTGCAAGAATGTGTATTTTTTCTAACATTTTGCAGCATATTCTTGTGTAATTTACGAAGAATGAAGGATAAAACAACTAACATTTGCTTGCAGGGCTATCCGTTTGCTCAAAATTTAAAAGCTATCCTTGCTCAAATTTTAAAAGCTATCCTTGCTTTTTTACGTTAATCTAGGAACATAGTCTAATTAGGGGAAGTAATATCCATTGTTTGTTGTGTCTATCTTTTTGGTGTTACCCAAAGGGGGCATTAGTTTGTTTTTACTTTCCCCTTGCACTTTGTGTGAGCCTAGGGAGTAGTTGGAAACGATTAGTGTCTTCTTTCTAGTGGGACCTACTTGGGGATTTCATCACCCCAATGGATGATCCCAACCACCCGTACCGGCGGGGTATACAAAGGGGGAGAGCGAAAGTTGTACCTCAATCCAGTCGCATCATAATTAGTGGAGCGTCGAAGCTAGGGTGACACCTAGATAGACGTGAAGAATTGGTTTGAGCCCTTTAGTATCTCGTTGGGTTCCCAACTCATGCTTGTGATGGGCTGGTGTTCACGGTTGTGTCTCACATACCGAGAGTATATCGAGGACTCCCTAGACACCTTGTGCATCCTAGATTAAGACCTTTGTTGGCCATACCCTTAATATTAATCGTAGGATCGTGCTTGTTTGAAAGTGCTTTCTTGTGAGAAACCAGTAAATTTTTTGACAAATTGACCTTATTGTTGTCATTTTAAGTCCTTGCCATAGTCATTTTCAACAAAACCAAGTCTGTTTGCTGCATTGGGGCAAATTTTCCCTCCTAAACAATGAAAATCGCCCTGTTTAGCTTCGTTTAGCCTCTCAACCATCGTTTAATCATTCCAAACCTTTATTTAATCATTCCAAACCTCCATTTTGTCATTCTAAACCTCCATTTTATCATTCCAAACCTTCGTTTAGTTATTCCAAAATTTCGTTTAACCATTCCAAACATCTATTCGACCAAGTAGTATTTCATCCCTTTCAATCCTCCATTCACTCGTCTCGAATAATCTTTCATCCATTCCAAGTATCCATTTCCTCATTCTGAGAGTTGTTCATCCTTTCTAATCAATTGTTTACTCATTTCGAGCTTTCGTTTCCGCAACCTGAGAGTTGTTCATCCATTCTCTGCAATCGTTTACCAGTTTTGAGTGCTTGTTCATCCACCCCTATCATTCATTTTCCCAATTCGATCATCTATTTCCTCAATCTGATTATCTAACACCATGTTCCAATCACCCGTTTCTTCATTCTAATAGCCTGTTTACCCGCTCAAAAAATCCAAAAGCAATAGGGTGAATTTTCCCTACAGTGGGGCAAATTTTCCCTACAAAAGGGAAAATTCGCCCCTTTGTGAGGGTAGATTCACCCCAGAAGGGAAAATTCACCCCTCTATGAGGGAAGATTCGCCCCAAAAGGGAAAATTTGCCCCTCTGTGAGGGAAGATTCGCCCCAGAAGGTTAAATTTGCCCCTCTGTGAGGGAAAATTCGCCCCAGAAGGGAAAATTTGCCCCTCTGTAGAAAAAATTTGGCAAAAAGACAATAAAAATATCCAGTTCCCAAATTCGACAAGCGGAACCAATCCCATGATATCCTTCAATCTAATCTTAATCTGAGCTTTAATCTAATCCAAATCTGAGCTTTGGTCCATCTGCATTCTGCTGAACTCATTCATTCATCATCTGAATTGTATCGATACATCATCCTCAAGCATCTCTAGGTTACATATCCCTTATCATTTCCCCATCCAAATCCCTTGAACTTTGTTTTAGGTTATTATCCAAATTGACCAAAGTGTCTGAATTGATCGTCATCATCAACATATGCTTGGGATTGTCATCCATCCTGAGTCAGTCAATCATCATCATTATTCCAATCAATTCGCTTTCAATCTCAAGGTGGATTCGGTGACAGAATCATCCATTTATCCTTAATCCAATCGATCAATAGCCCAAGTCAACTAGGGTAATCTCTGAACTTGGTTTAGAATCCCTTCCATCTTACCCTATCAACCACTCATCGATCAATCTTATCCAATCCAATCTAATCACATCTCTATCCAATCACCTCCGACCCAATCAATCTACTTCCATCTTGAGGTAGATTCGGTGTCGTAGTCATCCTTTGATAATCAAATCAGAATTAATCCCATCACATCATCCAATCATCGTAATCTGATCTTTAATCCAATCCTGATCTGAGCTTGACCTAAATCCCGACTTGAGCTTTAGTTCATTTCCATCTGAAATATTTGATCCTTTCTCTTTATCCTTTCATCATCATGAACCCTTATCCTCCATCAATAGTAGTCAAGGGAAACCCTAATTACGTCGATGACAATAATGAAAGTCTTGTCGATCAAGAGGTATATGACATAGATCCCCTTGATGTTGTCATTGCTAGTAAACTTTCTCCACCCGCTTCCATAAATCCAATCACCCCTTCAAGCTATCTCGTTATGTCTTCACCCATGCCTAATCATGCTCTTTATGCTACCTTTGACAAACGATGTCCAATATCTTTCTCGTCTACATATTCATCATATCCTTCATCTACATCGTCCCCTTATCCAACACCTACATCCTCTTATCCTAATCTTCCAACCCAATACTCCTCTTACACTCCCTCATCCATGTCCCATTATCCTAATCCTCCATACTAATCAACCTATTCTAATCTTATGTCCACACTTTTTTTATCTTAATCCTACACCCCCATCAACTTACCCTAATCCAACATCCACATCTCCCTATCCTAATCCACCATCCACGTCTTCCTATCTTAATCCACCATCTCAATCTTCCTATCCTAACCTACCATCTCAATATCATTACTACAATTCACCAGCCGCATCCTCTTGTGTTAATCTACCGTCCACATCCTCATATCCTAATTCACCATTCTAATATCCCTACCTTAACCCCCCATCCAATCCTAATCCTCCATCTACTCCTAGTCCTATATCCAATCACATTCCTCCATCTAACTTTAGCTTGCCAATCCATAATGCTAGTCCTCCACCCATCCCTAATCCTTTATCTATTCCTATCACGCCATCTCAGCCTCGAGTATGCAAGTTCCTCACTCCAGAAGTTCTCCAAGAACTTATGACAAAGAAGACATCCCCAACTCCACCACTTGAAATTGTGGAACCATTCCATCCCACACCTATCATTGATGCTACCACCCCTAGCACCACTCAAATCATCGAACCCATTGAATCCATTGAACCCCCATCTCCTACTCCGAGAGGCACTAAATCCATTCAAGACACTCAAGTCCAATCCACTCGCTCTACTCCTAGATCCACCCACTCCATCGAAGATACCCAAATCCAATCCACTCCTCCCACTCCTAGTAACACTGAAACCCATTTCCATGAACCTCATGAATCCTCCATACTTTCGTCTCCCCCACTTAAAGAGTCCCTCCAACACTCTGTTATCATGTCACCCACACAAGATGAGTCATGCCAAGAGTTTGATTCAAAGCATACCACCATATCCCCTCCTCCACATCAAGATCCCGCAATCCCATCCAATCCATCTCAAGTTCATAGTCCTTCATCCATTCCATCCCATGGTCCCCTTTGCACTCAAGATCCAATCACTCCATCGTATGGGCCTCATCACCCACTACCACAAGTCCAGATCTTATCATATCACCTAATTCCTCTCTTGATCCAACACCGTGTTTATATCCCCTTGGCCCTCTCACATTCATCCATGATGGTCTCCTTGCAGAAGAAAAATAGAGCATATACACCACCCATCCTCCCCCACCTAATAATGGACTCACATCATTCTTCCAGAATAACAAAAATCTTGTCCTAGATCGAATGCTCAAGAGAATGAACTATCAAGGAAAAGGTTTAGGCCTTCATGAGCAAGGTATTATAGAGCCCACCCAAGCTAAAGAACATTTGTATACGAAAGGTCTTGGATGTACTACTCGCAACTCACAATCCAAGAATGTTGGTACAACCTCCACACATCTTCCCCTATCCTCTTCTAAAAAGATAAGAGGCATCCCATAATCAGATCAATAAAGGCACATACCTACACATCCTCTATCCACATATCATCCCAAAAATCCTACCTCCATCACTTCATCCGCTTCCTCACCACATCATCCACCTCATCGCACCCATCCATTGTTGTCAAAAGCACTTTGGATACCAAAGTAAAAATGCATAAATCTAAACATCCACATGACTCAAAAGCTCCCCATGTCCCCTCTCAAAGACATGGTGAAGAAAAGAAAAACCCAATCCAAAATCAAATCCAAAATCCAAATCAAACCCATCGGCCACAAAGGCCCACCAAAGAAAAAGTAATAACCATGTGGATCCCAAAGAAAAAAGATGCAATGCCTTCGCATGAAAAATCTGTCATAACATCCAAAGTTGCTAATCCAAAAACTAATCATTATCCCCTTTCATCTCCTAAATCTATTTTGGGTCCTTATGTCCCAAAATTCACCATCCCATCTCTTCCATTATCCCCACATTCTCCATCCATTAATACTCCTATCATTTCACATCCATCACCGTATGTGCCAATGTTGGTCCTAAACTCACCACCCCATCACACACCTACCCCATCATTCTATCCATACCCTTCCTAGCATCCCATCCATTATCCCACATATCTCCCCCATCAAATCCCTCTAATTCATCCTCTTGCATAATCCATTTATCCTAATATGGTTGTACCAATATCTAACAATCACTTCGAACATGGGCTCTTAACACCTTGTATGGATCTTGATGCTTGAATCCTTCATCCATATCCTTGTCACATGTCTTAAATCCACTTATCTTCGTCCCTATCCTTATCCATCTCCTTCCGCATGCTATCCAAAAAGTAAAAAAAAATCCAAAAAAGTCAAAAAAATATAAAAATATCAACAAAAAAGGAAAAAATTGTCAAAAAATAATAATAATAATAAAATACAAAAGAGAAATCATTGGTCCAATGGTGAAAACTTGGAAAACAAGCACCTTGGATAAGTACCATGATGAAAACTTGGTAAATAGGCGTCATGCATAAATCCCCTATCTAGTTTAGTTCTGCACCTGGGGGCACCTGCATCCCTTTCACCCACCTCCTTCATCCCACCTATCTTACACATCCTTCACCTCACTCCCTCCATCCTCCTTGTGATCTTGATATAGCTAGGGGAAAACATATACACATGCTTTGGACACCTCTTGGCATATCTTCCCCTCATCCATACACTATCATATTCCTTATCCACATCCATCTACCTTCTTTGTCTATCCATCATGCTACCATCAGTATCCCTTCCTTATCTAGGT
The DNA here is from genome assembly GCA_007258455.2 of Sequoia sempervirens. NCBI lineage: Eukaryota > Viridiplantae > Streptophyta > Pinopsida > Cupressales > Cupressaceae > Sequoia > Sequoia sempervirens. The sequence goes on along the minus strand of VDFB02338910.1, from coordinate 65,533 downwards.
ATCCTACCTTCATTCATCGAACTCCCTCATCCACCCATCCTATCCTCCTCCAGCTATCTCCTTTATCTTCCCATCCACTCATCTTTCACCCCTTTTTCCTTATCACACATGACATATCTAGAGTGGGGGCATCTACTTCCTTTGTGGCATAAGTCCTTGGAGACATCATTCATCAATCCTATCTAACTTTTCATTTTCCCGTCCTTATCCTCCTATTCCTCCATCCAAACAATCCCTTTCATATCCCGATCTTTGTCTTCCTACCTATCCAAACAATCCTTTTTGTCTCCCCATCCTTGTCTTCTTATTCATCCAAACAATCCTTTTAACCTCCTTATCCTTATCTATCCATCCTAGCATCGCTCCACCTCCTTATCTTCCTATCCATCCCTATCTCTATTCCCCATCCCTTTCATCCCCCATCCCTATCTCCCTATTCATTTGTCTCTCTCTTCATCCCATCTCATAATCCCTTGCCATTGGTATCTAGCTATAGGCTTCTCCCAATGCAATCCAATTCCATCTATCTAATCATCATCACTCTTGCTTCTCTTGTACATCTTTCCAATCCCCTGTCACTTTTCATCACTCATATATCTATCATATCATCCTCCCAAGTCATTTTAATGATTTGGATAACTATCCCATCCCTGAGCTTTATGTGATCGTCATCATCCTATCCAATCCAACAGGTCTATCCTGTCTCATCAGTCCCATCATTTTATCCCCTTATCAGTGATCATCTTGCCATCCTTTATCCATTGTTTATCTTTGATCTTTTGTTGAACTATGTTTCCCCTGCGCTTTCACGTAGGAAATTTTGATCCTTTGATCCACTTGGGGTTCCTTTATCGTCTATCATTAGTATTTTTTATTTTGTCTGTCCTATCTTGGTCATCCATCGAGATCTCCATTGTCCTCTTTCTACATTTATCCATCATTAATCGTCAGTCTTTTATCGAACTACGAGGGCTTTGCGCTTTCATGTAGGCAAGGCTAATCTTTGATCAGCCCCCGAGCCCCTAGGTCGCTAGGTTGTGTCAATATTCTAGCTCGTGTCTTGTCTCCCTTGTGTCGTATCATCAACCTATTCCCTTATCTAACTAGTTCTTAACAAACATTATCCACTAGTATCAGAAGATCCAATCAGTTTCGAGTATCCTGCGTCATATCGATCTTTCAGTTTAGTATCCATCATCAGTTTCAACAGGATGCATCCTTCCTAATAGACCTCATCAATCCCATCCACCCCTTGATCCTATGGAAAAGGACGTTTGAAATTGATTGTGATCTTTTAATACTTTTGGCTTTTGTTTATCATTTGATCCCCCTATCATCACTTGTCACGGTTGCCTTGATCCATCATATCATGGTGTGCTTTGACTGGTACACATAGGGGCATATCTTGATCTTTTGTTTGTTTGTGTCTTCTTGGTTGTCCAACGTAGTACCCACCAAGATCCTTGTTGTTTTGTGTTACGTTGGGGCATCCTCGTGTGCTTGTGGTTATTCCAATACCTGACCCTACCAAAGTCATGGCGACTTTGGGGTGTTGGGATAGCCTTCTTGTCTGTTGTGTTTGTTTCATGCATTAGACACTAATCCGCCTTGGTTCCACATACCTTGTCACTTGTTGTCTTATGCTATAGCAAAAATAAATGCTCTGAATATGGAAAATTACATTAGGATTACATTTCTTCTTCCCCATCCATGCATTCATCCTTCATCAATCTCCCTCCCCTATCCATCTGATCTTTTATCATTATCTCTTTAGTCATCATCACATCCTCAGGATGTATCCTTCCCTCATCCATACCACTCCTTGGGATGTATCCTGACCTATCCTCATGTTGTTTCGGGATATCTTATTCCCTCATCGACAACACTCCATCCATCATCAACCCCTTTTGGCTTGTAGCTTGATTGGGGCAACATCGCCTTAAATCCAATTATGCTTCATCCATCTCCTACCGCTTATCATTCCACTCCTTTGCAACATCTTCTTCATCTCCCCTTGCATCATCTCATCCATTTCGAGAGCACACCCATGTTCTCTTGAACCCGCATGTCCTCTTGAGGGGGCATCCTCAATTCCTAATCTTCATCTTCACCCCCATCATTTTTTTTCCTTCCTAGTCACTCCTTTGAATGACTAGGGCATCTTTTCCAATCTATCCATCTTCTTTCGGGTTCTATATTTTAATATTCTTTGAAATGATGCTACTTTGTAACATCATTCAAAGAGGGGAAAAATATAGACATCTAAATTTGGACACTTAATTTATCCAAATTTATCCCCTTTCATCTAAACATCTTGTTATTTGCATTAATTAAGTAATATTACTATTATTTAATTAATACCCTTAATTCTACCAAATCCCTAGGGTATTTAGTTAATAATTAAATACATTATCTCTTTAATCCCCCTTTCATCAAATGAATTAAATAAATATGGCATTTATTTAATTCCTCACATGTCACATCACTTTTCCTTAATCTTAATCAACCTCTTAATCTCTTCATTAGGGATGTGCACATGCCTAATCCTTGATTAGGATGTGTCACATCCTCCAACTTTTGCAAGTTGGCTTATAATCTTCATTATCATCTAATTATATTCTAATTACTAATTAGTTAAGCCTAATTAGTACCTTGGTCAACTCTCCCCATCCCCCAAGGAATTTTTAATTCTTTTTTATTCATCCAAGGCTCCTCTCTTCCCCATGTGAATTTTTAATTCACTTTTATTCCTCCTAGAATCCCCTTTTCCCATGCATCTTCTAGAATATTTGACTTATCACATCAAGTCACATGTGGACAAGTGCTTCCATTTTTGGAACCTTGTCTTGTCCATGGGATTCTTCCAAGCATGTGAATTTTTAATTCACATTTATTCACCCAAGATTCTTCTCATCCCCCAATGTACTTCCAAGGTACATGTCCTTCTTACACATCACTTGTCCTTATTCCACCTCACTTACACATCATCTTATCCTTGGCCATCTCACATTCCACATGTCAAGATGTGAGGGCTTGTGAGTCCTCAACTCACTATAGCCCTACACCTTGACCTTGGTGGCTCAATCTCAACCATTGAATTCTCTAGATAATTCAAATTTCTTTATAAATACCCCCTCCTCTAAGGCATTAAGGGGAACACTTAGTCATTTGAGCAAACTTATGCTGTCATTTTGTGCACTCATCTTACAAGTATTTTTCTCTCATCTAGCCATCCATTTAGCCATTTTCATTTTCATCCCACCATCTAGTTAATCTTGGATTTAGCTACATCAATAGTCATCTAAGGATCACACAAAAAAATCCAAATCAAGGGCCAACCAAGGAATTTCAGCAGCAAAGAAGGTATAACCATCTTGTAATCTTCATTTTATCTTATTTCTTTGCTTTATCATTTCTTAGGCTAATCTTGAGGTGTCCCTTTGTGTTTTCTTTCATTGCATTATTGTTGTTTTTGCATAAGAAGGGTTGATAAACATTTAGGAACACAGTGAGAAAACCCAAAAAAAAAGGGGTTGTTGTTTAATGGGACATATGTGTAAGGCACAACAGTATTTCCCATCATTTTTTTAGATGCATTATGTTTAATTCCTTTTCTTCTCATATATATGGATTTTGACCTATGCTTGATATTTTTAGTGAGTTCAGTTGAGGAGTGTTTAGCATGTTTATCTCCTGTCTATATGATTTTATTTATGATCCCATCCATTGATGAGGAATTTATGAGATGTTATTGGGATTCTTCTTGATGAGGGAATGGATTTGAATTTTATATTCCTTGCTAATGAAGCTTACATCCGTGTTGGTTATATGAGATACATATATCTTGTTTGATCTTGGAGATTAAATAATTAAGTGTTGTTGAGACTTTGTATTTGGGGTTGTGAAGGAGATATTACTTGACAAAATTTATCTCTTTATTGTGTTGGTACAAGGACATGTTATGTGATGATTTACAGGTTTTTTGTCTTTTTTCTATGACTAGTTCCTAGAGTTTCATGTTCATATGGTTAGTTGTGGTGGACTTGGAAGAGTTATAGTGATATTTTGTGAGAGATTATGTAGTGATTTTGGTTGCATGTGTGGATCATTGTTATTATTATTTGATACTACATGGTTTGATTATTAGTCACTCCTTGGTTTGAGTGTTGATTGGAAGACTTGATATGCCTTGATGTATTTTTAGTTAAGATATTACACATGTTAGCAGGTTGTAGGGAAATAACCAAAAGCTACTACAAGCTATCATAAAGGACTTATTGAACATAAGGCCAATAAAGAAGATGAATTAAAAGGTATCCTATAAGGGTTGTGTCTCTCTATGAGACAAAGTATGAATATATGTATGAATAAATATAGGATATGGAAAATATTGGAATAAGAATATGAATATAGAATAGAAGAGAATATAGAGCAAAGACTAAGACCTGTCATTATATCTGTCATATATATATATATGGAGTTCTATGGATTCAATTAGTATCTATGTTATGAATAAATGTGGTTCTTATTTAAGTTACATATGACATGAATTTAGATATATTTTTCCCTTTCGCAATTACTCTTTTCTCTCACTGTATCCTTTGGGTTATGAATTGACTATATAATGGGATATTAGGGTATAGATCTCCATATTGTAACTCCCTATTTCCTCTTGCCAACATTGGTTATATTGTCGGTACCCTAGAGTGAGTAGTGAAGAATATATAGGCTAAGAAAAAATCCTAAGTGAGAAAAATATAGTAGAGAGAGAAGGTGAGGAAAACAAGATAGTAACCCTAGGGACACATTACTTTAATATAAACAAGTAAGAGATATGGACAACAACTATGAAGAACAAGATACATTAATACCTCTTATAGGAAGCTACCCATTTTTGGAAAAGACACGAATGAGGTTGCAAAACATATCTTCATATTGGAATTAATATGGTAGAGACAAAATATAACTAGGGTCAATACTAAATTATTTGATTTTATTGGTTCTTTACAAAGTGATGCCCTCAAATGGTGCCACAAGACTTATCCAACAAATGATAAGGAATGGGATATAGAAAAACAAGAATTTTTAGAAATATTTAAGTATCCAAAATTACCAAGAGGACTCTTTCTAAGCCATGTGTTCTAAACCAAGATCTACCTTCATTTGTTAGGCTAGACCAAGGAATTTATCTCTAATACCAATTATTAGAACACAATGATATACTGAGAGGGGGGTGAATCAATATATCCCACAATTTATCCAATTTAATTTTATCAACCAAACTTCTTAAGTTTCCTTAACTAGATAAAGTAACCAATGTAGATCAAAAACACAAGTGCACAATCATAACACTAGATTTATGTGGAAAACCCTAGAAGGGAAAAACCACAATGGTGTAGGAGCACCCTTAAACAACTTTGTCCATTTAAGTTTATTCCAAGTAGGCTTTAGGAATTTGTCATATGTTGAGTTTATTATGCTAAATAAGGTCCATTTAGACCATTTTTAATATGTAATTGGTGGTTTTGAGTCTTAGGGGTTAAATTGTTAAAAGTTGCACAAAGAGATGTAATGTTGATAAGTCCAAAATTGACAAATGCAAATGGGAATATGAAGGGTCAGGGATTTCAAAAGGTGGTTATAGTCATTTGGCAGGTAAAAATTGATTGGAAAATGTATAAAAAGACTCCAAGGGCTCGAACAAAGGTTGTTGATGAAGTTTGGAAATCAAATTCAACAAAATACAACGTTTTCTCTATTATTTCTTATGTTTTATGAACTTTATTCTTGTTGTATGGCCCATATAGGCTTGAATATGCTCTAAATTCATCTGTATTATATGGTGGTATGTCTTAGCACTCAATCTAATCCAGTTTGAGGTATTTTCATTGAAATTTGTGGGAGTTCTCTTCACATTTCTGAAACAGCCTGTAAATACAAAGTAAGGGTTTTGAGTGAAGTTAAAAGTATGAATTGATCAATCCACCTACTATTTGCTCCTATAACTCAGTGGATTGATCTATTTTGTGCAAGGTAAGATGTTTTTAAGGTTGTGAAGGCTGAGGGAATAAGTTGTGAGCGAATGGGAGAAGCCCTAGGGCTGGTAACCATGTTTTTCATGTGAAAATAAGGTATTAATGAAGGTTTTTGGTGAGTTGTTGAGGGAATTAGGTTTATGAAGTTTTTGTGAGTCTATAAAGACCCAAATAAACTTGTTTGAGTCATTTTTTGTGTTCTGTGAGCATGGGATATAGGAGATTCATTAAACCCTAAGTGTTTGGCATGTTAAATGAGGGTTTTTTGGTGCAGGGTATTAGGAAGTCTGAATCTGCAAACAAGTGAGAGATTATGTGGTTTGGGGTCACAATTCATGACTTTCAAGTTTTTTTGGGTGTTTATCAAGTGTTTTAAGGGTAGTCCCTTTGTAAATTAGGGCTAATTGACTAGCCTTGGAGTAGGGCAGGTTATTGGTTCTTGGTGTTGAGTCAAAGAAACCCTATGAGATATTTTAATATGTTGTTTGGGAATCTGTAGTGAACCTTTTGTGGAGTTTGATAGGCCACTGTATGGCCACCTCTAGAAGATACCTTCATTGTTTGAATCTTGAGAGCTACAAACCTTAAAGAGGGTTTTTAAGTCAATTAAGAGACTTGTGTCTTGAAAGAGTTGTTTCCTATTTGGGATTGGTCATTTTGAGCTGGGAAAAGAGTTTTTTCCACCTTCCTTACATCAAGTGGTATCAAAGCATAGGTACAAGGTCCTTTTTGTTGGTGATTTGTTTGATTTTGCAGGTTGGAAGGTGAAAAGACAAGTTGGGAAAGATGCCTTCAAAGGCCAATGCAATGGAAAAGGAGATAAATGAATTGAAGGAGCTATTGTCACAAAGGGATAGGCTCTATAGAGAGTCACAAGAAGCCACCATAGCCAGGATAGTAGCCTTGGAGAATAATTAGAGAAGAGGAATGGTGAATGAAGACCATAGTGATAAGGAAAATGAAGGGGAAGAAGGAAACCCTCCAGTTGATGGTGAAGATGATTTAGATTCTGAAGAAAGGAGAATGATCAAGATGCTAAAGGTAGTCAAAGGTGACAACACTCCAAAGGTGAAAGTTGATGTGCCAATGTATAGAGGTAAGATGGATAGTGAAGAGGTTTTGGCATGGATTGATGCCTTAGATAACTTTTTTGAATTTGAAGACATTGAGGACAGCAAGAGGGTTAAGTATGCAAAGACAAAGTTGAAAGGACCAGCTCTCACATGGTGGAATTTTTTCCAAGAGGATACAGTCAAGAAAGGTAAGTCTAAAATAAGTTCTTGGGCTAGGATGGTAGCAAAATTTAAGGTTCAGTTTTTACCAGCAAATTATGCCATACAAACTTTCATGAAATTGCAAGAATTGAAGCAGAGGGAGATGGATGTGATGTCTTACACTAAAGAGTTCCATAGATTATGCATAAGGTCAGGTCACAATGAAAATGAGGTTGAAAGAGTGGTGAGGTATTTGAGTGGTTTAAGATTGAACATAAGAGATGAAATCAACTTGAACCCACCTATCTTCTATGTCTCTATGTGTCATTCCTCCTTTGTGTTCATTGTTCGATGAGGTATTTTGGGAATGATGACAGTTCCAAGATTGATTATATCACTATAGCAAAGACATGTTGACCCCGAATTCATGGATCCCTTATGTGTTATCTTTGGATTGCATGTGGGGGAAACCTCATTTTTCATGATGTAGCTTTATTTGGAAACATATGATTGGCATAGGGCTTTCAAAATAAGCTCTCATTTCCCTTTAATCAATTGGAATTTATCATTTTCTACTTTAAATTAATTTCTCATAGCATGGTTTTTATCAATTCCTTTAAAGTGGGGGCATACATTGGCATTATTACATTGACATTGACATTTATTGCTTCACTTTATTCACAGAGGTTGAACTTAGTGTAGTGTTGACATAGCATCTTGATCATGTTGTGGCACCTTATCAAGGTTATCAGGGAGTATAAATTTTAGTATGGCTGACATATGGAAGGCCTATAGACCTGGCGTGACTTTTCCATCTGCCACCTTTTTATGGGTACACACCTTGTAGACCCAGTGTGTCTTTCTCATCTAGCCTTGGGGGCTCACCTAGTGTATACCAGACTGCACTAGCCCTTGTGAGCATATTTTCATGGCCAACAAGCATAACACAACTTGCTTTCCAATGGATCCATGTGAGTGTATTTGATGGAAGTGCCATAATGTAACTTGCTATTCCATCCCTTTTTGCATTAACTTTAACATTCCATGCTTGTGTATCTTGTCTTGTTGCACATATCTTACATATCTTGTGTGTCCCTTTGTCCTTATGTTGGTTTTCCATGGGATCTTGGATCATGGTGGCTTGATCACCCTCTTTAATCTTTTTCATCCTATCTTTCTAACATTTGTACACTTGGACCTCTCTTGATGCATATTTTTCTACTTTAGAGTGAGTTTGAGCATAAGCTCATACTCTCACTAAAGTGGGGGATAAATGTAGTGTAGGAAATTGTATACCTTTCCAATTTCACACTATGTTTGGGTCCCTTAATTAATTGGACTTAATTAAAATCCTAATTTGCCAAAGTATACATTCCAAAGACTTATTTTGCTTGTTTTCCAAAAGGGGAACCTATATTTAATTAATGCAATTAATATTTTAATCACCTTGAAATGAATGTGTCCTAAACTTTTGGGCCAAGACCCATTTTCCCAAGGGTGAATGGGTCCTTCTTAGGTCCTAGGTCCCAAATTTTAATATGTTTGTGGCAATATTTGAATGATTCAAATTTCAAGTGCAATTGTCGGATTTTGGAATCTAATATTTGAGAAATTAGATAAACACCTATAAATATAGTCTTTTTATCATTTGAGATCTAAGGATCAATTACAATACTTCATATGAGAAAATATTGTTGTCGAGAGCATTCAAGAGCAAGTTTTTTAGTCATTTTTTGAAACATTAAAGATCCTATCATCATGCTCAAGCATATATGTGTGTTCATGTCATCTTGTGAAGGCTAATATGCATTGTTGATCCTAAAGCATCCAAACATTCAAGTATCCAACAAATCGAGCAAAGCAAGATCTAATTCCTTGGAGTGATGTGTGTGACTTCAGTCCTCTAAGGGAAGCCATTAAAAGGTTTGGTGAGTTGTAGCAAGCAATTTTTCATTCATCATTCCTTCCATTTATCAATTGGCATTATCATTCTATCAAGGTTTAATTACCAAACATGGGGTTTGACTAAGGCAACCCCCATTCAAAACAAACAAATTTTCCTCTCTTTGTATGTGCAGATTATAGGTTGAAGAAGGATTGAAAAGATCTCAAAGAGAAATTTTGCAACATTGCATAAGTTGTCACCATTGTTGTCAAGCCATGAAAAATCAATTACATTTTGTATTTTTGACTTTCTAATAGTGGGACCGATGCCAAAATAAAGCTAAGATCCAGTACCTGAGGACTGCCAAAGATTTTTTTGGACACCATGTCCAGGACCCATTCACCCTAGGGAAAAGCTATCCAATAGTAGTGCTGAGAACACAAATTTTATGCCAGGTACATGTTTCCAGACCCCTCTCAGATCTGCTTGTAAATTATCGATTTGATTTTTGTAGCTTCAAGAATTTGTATTTTATCATCTAGGTCATATTGTTCATTAGGTTTAGTTGCATCAAATTATTTCCATTTAGTTACAAATCCTATTGTCCTAAGAAACCTAGAGATTCAGGTCTGATAGGCTCACCTTAGGGTTGAAAGTCAATCTCTACACCTTGCAATCTCTTAGTTTCAATGAAATTTTGGGAAGAGGGACACCATTAGTTCCTAAGTTCTTTAAATGAAGGACCTAGGAAACCCTATTTTAATCATTCCCCCTTTTCCCACCATTTCACCAACAAACACTTACCTTCCATGCATTAACTCTAGACCACGAGCAATACCTAAAAGACTAGATAACATCATACAGATTACATTACAAGCATTATAATATTCAAAACCATTCACATACATTCTTTTCACACATTCATGCTACTTTCTACTAGCACAAGCAAACAAACACTAAACCCAACATATTTTTGAAACCCGAAAAAGACAGTCTTGAGATAGAACATTGAAAACCCAACTTGTGGTACACCTCAACACCTAAAACTTGAAATGAGAAAACAAATAGACAATTTTAATTCATCCTCCAAACTGCAAGACCACAACATCAACTATAGAGAAATGTGGAGCATTTCTCAGAGCCTTCTTGATTGCAACATCACAGTCTTCACTTTGATAGCTCTGGAAACTTTTGTGGTTAACTTTCATCCACTGAAAATGGGAACATACATGCTTCACACTTTTCTCTGCCTAACTTCCAGGCCACAAGGCTATGTCTTCAAATGCAAAGGAATGTGGAGGAATGTAAAGCATTCTTTGGATCTTTTCAAAACAACTTCTTGAGCCACTAACTACATGAAAACCTTTCCTACATTCTTTCATATCATATGCAATGTTTTACATCAAGAGATAGAGAATACAATCATTCTTAGCATTATAGACCACAACTACACTATTCTTCATCAACATGATGAAACTGCAACTTTACAACACTTCTAATCATCACAGAGACTGCATCACATGCAACCTTCCACAATACCACTCTATTGACATCAATGACAACATCTACAACAATCTCCATTCTATTGACATCAATGACAACATCTGCAACAGTACTTGAACTTGATGTTGAAATGGATCCAAACAATTTTACAAACCAACCTCCACCCCCTCTTACGTTGTCATTACTAAAATGAATCACTTTCTTCTTCTAAGCATAAATTCTTGCACTTTCATAATTGATGAACATTGAATGTAGTGTACAAAATCAAACAAAGGAATCATTCATTAAGATGACGACTAGAATTGATACTCAGTTGATCAACCCCTTTCCTTTCCATATACTTCATACAATCATTTCTAGATAGTCACAAATATTTCATATCATTTTCAATCTGCAATTTTTAACTTACTGAGATCTTCATAGCCAAATTATTGGCCAACCTATATGTAAGGCACATAACCACCAAAAGACTTGGATACAATGTCAGGACCTTACATACACATCTCCCAGTGACTACATTATAATAGAATATAGCCTAACCTTAATATACTCTTCTAGCCTAATTCAAAATGCATCCCCAATTGCCTAATGTAACAAGCTATGGGCACCAACACATTTAATGGGTACATGTGAGATCAAGATGTAAATAATTTCCACTCCCTAACCACAACCCCTCTTCCCTAAATCATGTATTTGGTCAAGTGAATTTCCAGTAGGAGAACACATTCACATGGCATTATTGCACCTTCTTTTCCTATGTTGTGAATGGTATATTTGTCATAGAAAAAATGCCTCATAATTTGTTACACTATGAAAAATACCCCCCTTTTGTCATTGGATGAGATAAAATAATTCTATAAATAAGGCACGAAACTTATTAAATATTTTGCAAATCTATATCAAGGTAAGTGGAGTTGATCCTTGGGGAAACAACATGGTTAAGTGCACTTAATTTGGAGTAGTACCAAATAAATCCCAATACTTCACCATTATGAATATCAACTAAATCCAATTGAGTGTTAAGTGGACCACTCATGCTAATGAGAGAGAAGTTCATGTGAACCACTACTCGTGAAATTTAGATCAATGAATTTGACTCAAATCTATGAAATTGAATATTTGGTGTCAATTAAGAAAGTGTGGGAACTTATGTTTGGAAGAACAAAGTGATTCATTTTATCGATAACAATGTAAGAGGGAGTGGAGATTGGTTTGCAAAACTGTCTAGATCCATTTCAACATCAAGTTCAACTAGGATTGTTAGATTTTGTATCTTGAATGCAAACACCAAGGAGAAAAAATGGAGTAGCATAGATTTCTTTAGGGTATAAGTGTATGGTGTATTTTCTTCTCTTCCTTTAGTGGGAACACACTCATTTACTGTCAGATTCTCCCCAACAAGTAATATCTTGTGCAATGGAGAGAGGCTTTAAAACATGCATATAAAAGATACCATTTGCTAATTGACAACTACAAGCATTTTTCTTTGTATTGCAAAACATGGTGTTCATTCATAGAAAGCAGGAAAGTACCAAAGAGAGTTGTAACATTCAAAATGATGATAGGTAATGTCTAAATTTTTCAATGGTTTAGTAATTCATTAGACTTTTCTCTTTGCATTGTAATGGAAAATGGATTAGTCTTTTTAAATGAGCATTTGGAGTGGGCAAGAATTGGTATTGGAGTTGAAGAGTTAAATCTAAAAAAGAGATAATTAGTAATAAAGATACTTATTTATAAAAAATAATTTGTGGTGACTACATTATATTAATGGGAATGTATCTAGTGTGTTTCAATATGTGCAAGTATCTTGTATGTTAGTGTATGCAAATTGAATTTGTTGATTTTCATGAAATGAGTTGCAGGGAATATAATGGTAAGAAGCTAGTGCATGTTGCATACATAATGAATGATGAAAAGTTTAAATTTTCAATCTCTCTCAAGATGAAGGAACCACATCAAATTGAATCTACTAATCTTATTTTCCAATATATTGTTATTGAATGTATGTAATTAGTATATTTGCACAATAAAATTTTCAATACATTGTTATTGAATGCATGTAATTTAATGTATTTGCATGGTGCACTAAATAAAAGGGGATGTATTTTAACTTGCATGAGATATCAAACTTATGGTTTATTTTAGTCACAAATAATACAATACATATTAGAAAATTAATTAATTTTGTTTAATAAATTATTATTCCACTTTTTCTACATCTCTTTGTATTTTAAGATTCGCTAATTAATATTTAAATTTACACAATCATATGTCTTATGGAATGAACTTAGCATGGAATTTTATCATACATATATGTGTGTGTGTATGTTTCTTAAAATAAATGATTAGGTGTCCATTATTTCTTAAGAAAATGATTAGATTGTCCTATGCATCAATATATCTTTATATGGTCCTTTTTAATAGGTTTCATATTTCACACAATATTTAAAAATAATAATAAGGGTTTTATTTATTATGTTGTTTAATTATGAATATTCAATTTCATAGCTTTTGAGTCAAATTCGTTGATCTAAATTTCATGAGTAGTGGTTCACATGAACTCCTCCCTCATTAGCATGAGTGGTCCACTTAACACTCAATTGCATTTAGTTGATGTTCATGATGGCGAAGTATTGAGACTTGTTTGGGGGCACTGATCCTAGTCCACTCCAACTTAAGTGCACTTAACCATGTTGTTTCCCCCAAGATCAAGTTTACTTACCTTTCTATAGATTTGCAAAATCTTCAATAAGTGTTGTGCCTTATTTATAGAATTTTGTTAACTCATCCAATGACAAAAGGGAGGTATTTTTCATAGTGTAACAAATTATGGGGTCAACTCACACTACTATGTCCCACTTTTTGGCCAAAGTAGGACATTGAAATCAACATTTTCACCAAATTTTCACTTTATGATATAGCAATTAAACCGTCAATAATTTGGAAATGATGTGAACTAGTGATTTTTGAAGATTTATGTGTAGATTATAAATATATATTTTTTAAATTAAGAAATGAGTTGTGATTTTTTTATGTAATTTTTAATAACTTGTTTTTTTATAGTAAATAGCATTTTTTTAAAGTGATGTTTATGTCATAACACAGAACTTCTTGTATTCAAAGGATAAAATTATAACTTTTAAAATATAGATTTGTAACATCAATATCTAGTGCATAGATATTTTTTCAATTTTTTGTTGAATATATATTTTTGTATTAATTTTTTAAGTCAAAATAATTATAATTTGGACATAGTTGTATGTTGTAACACAGCTTGTTTTGTATGTATTGAAAATCTTTTTTTTTAAAACAAGGACATCAATATCTAGGGTGAACATTTTTTTCAAAAAAAAAAATTCTCTAGTTTTCTAAAAAAAAATTGTGTGAAACAAATCCTTGATGTTTGGTGAAAAACCTATATTTAAAATAAATAAAATATAAATATAATAATAAATTTAAAAATCAAAATTATACTTTTTGGAAAGCTTATAATAAGGGCTACATACTTACAAAACATAATTTCTTTAGAAATAACTTTATTTGATCCATCAAAAGTTAAAGAAAAAGTAGATTTTTTCAACATTTTTTTTATAGATGCAAAGGAGACTCCATTGTGGATATGCTTTATGACTAGAGAGGCTCTATCCAAGGGGGTTTTATCTAAGGGGGTATTATCTAACCCTCTTCAATTAAAACCCTTTAAATGGAACCCCTCAAGGCTTAAATCATTGATTTTTCTAAAAAACATGTGATTTCAAGAAAAAATCAAGATGTCCCAAGTTTGGAACCCATTATTGTGGGATGACACTATGAGGTATTTGTTCCTAAGACAAATATTTCATTCAAAATGCATAAAAGTAAGTGGGACAATGACATGTGAGTGTGTTATCTTGCTAGAAATAAAGCTCACTTGACCCAAAACATGATTTGGGGAAGAGGGGTTGTGGTAAGGGAGTGACAATTAAAAGGCTTAAATCATTGATTTTCTAAAAAATATGTGATTTCAAGAAAAATCAAGATGTCCCAAGTTTAGGACCCATTATTGTGGGATGACACTATGAGGTATTTGTTCCTAAGACAAATATGTCATTCAAAATGTAGAAAAAAGCAAGTGGACAATGACATGTGAATGTGTTATCTTGCTAGAAGTAAAGCTCACTTGACCCAAAACATGATTTAGGGAAGAGGGGTTGTGGTAAGGGAGTGACAATTAAAGGCTTAAATCATTGATTTTTCTAAAAAATATGTGATTTCAAGAAAAAATCAAGATGTCCCAAGTTTGGGACCCATTATTGTGGGATGACACTATGAGGCCTTTGTTCCTAAGATAAATATGTCATTCAAAATGCAGAAAAAGCAAGCGGGACAATGACATGTGAATGTGTTCTCTTGCTAGAAATAAAGCTCACTTGACCCAAAACATGATTTGGGGAAGAAGGGTTGTGGTAAGGGAGTGACAATTATTTACATCTTGATCTCACATGTACCCATTAAATGTATATGGTGCCCATAGCTTGTTATATTAAAGAATTGGGATTGCATTTTGAATTAGGCTAGGAGTATACTAAGGCTAGACTATAATGCAGTCACCATGAGATGTGTATGTAGGGTCCTGGCCTTGTATCCAAATCTTCTTGTGGTTGTGCACTTTACATATAGTTTGGCCAATAAATTGTTGTGAACGTCTCAATAAGCTAAAAATATCAAATTGTAAATGATATGAAATCTTGGTGGCTATCTAGAAATGATTGTATGAAGTATCTGGAAAGGTTAATCAGCTAAATAGTAGTCTTCATCACCATCTTAATGAATTATTTATTCGTTTTATTTTGTGCATTGCATTTAATGTTAATCAATTATGAAAGTGTGGGAATTTATGTTTGGAAGAACAAAGTGATTCATTTTACCAATAACATAAGAGGGAGTGAAGGTTGGTTTGCAAAACTGTTTGGATCCATTTCAACATCAATTTCAAGTAGAGTTGTTACGATTTTGAGCCTTGAATGCAAACACAAAGGAGAAAAAAGTGGAGTAACATAGATTGCTTTATGGGTATAAATTGTGTGTGTTGTATTTTCTTCTCTTTCTTTCAGTAGGAATGCACTCATTTACTATTAGATGCTCCCAACCAAGTAATATCTCATGCAATGGAGATACTTTAAAACATGAATATAGAAGATACCATTTGCTAATTGACAACTGCGAACATTTTTCTTTGAATTGCAAAACAAGGTGTTCATTCATAGAAAGTAGGCAAGTATTAGAGAGAGTTGTAGGATTCAAAATGATGATAGATAATGTCTAAATGTTTCAATGGTTTAAGAATTTATTAGACTTTGATCTTTGCATTGTAACAACAAATGGATTAGTCCTTTTAAAGGAGCATTTGGAGCAAACAAGAAGTGGCATTGGAGTTGAAAAGTTAAAGCTAAAAAAGGGATAATTATTAATAAAGATAGTTATTTATAAAAAATAATTTGTAGTGACTACATTATATTAATGGTTATGCATCTAGTGTTTGAATATGTGCAATTATTTTGTTTGTTAGTGTTTGCAAATTGAATTTGTTGATTTTCATGAAATGAATTGTAGGGAATATAACGGATAGAAGCTAGTGCATGTTGTTGTAGAGTTTCATCACTAAGGTGCACTTATAATAGTATATGATGAATGATATGTTCAAAATTTTATTTTGTCATAACGAATGTATGAAATATCCCCAATGGGGATCTACCCTAAAAAAATTATTTTTATTTTTGCTCAAACCCTAATTTTGATTTCTGATTTTTATTTTTTGATTTCAAACAAAATATCACAGTGAACATACAAGTGCCCAAACATGACAAATAAACATGCCAAATGATGCTACCAATTGATATTCATATCAAACATGAAATCCGCCATGAAAAACACAAGGCATCCAAATGCAACATATTGTAAGTCTTATTTTATGTAGATAACTTTTACTGTAACAAAATTGAATATTTTGGACTGATTTTACAAGGAACTCAAGCACTCAAACATGCCACACATATGCCCAAATTTCTGCTCTATAAAATAGATCTAAAACTATAATTACACATACCAAATATATGCAAAATAGTCTTCAAATATCAAACCCTAGCTAGCCAAAATTCCTCCTTGGTAAGTGCTTAGGGCGTGTTGCTCCAAATATGCTCCAAGTAATGGAAAATCACCCTCCAAAGGTGGGTGCTCAGGTATGCTCCAAGTGGTGCTCCAAATTAAGGCAAAACCCTAATGCAATCTACTCACAAAATGCCACAACAATGTTGCTCCAAATCTGATCTTCAAATCCGGTTATGCAATGATGCTTCAAACCTCCAATTGTCTCCAATGGAGTGCAAATAGAACCCCATTATGAGTCCTCCACAAGATGAGCTAGGTTTTTGTCCAACTCACTATATTCACAATGGTTTTTGTCCTTGGAATTAAAGCCCAACCAAAGTTGCAGCCAAAGAGAAGAATCAAAGAATCTCCAAATGAAAAAATGATATGAATGGATGCCAAATGACTTGCATTTTACTTTCTTTTATAGCCCTCCCAAAATAACCTTAACAATGCTCACCTCCTTTATTTTATTTTATTTATTTATTTAATTATTTTATTTATTTATTTAATTATTTTATTTTTTAATTTATTTTTTTATATATTTTATATTTTATTTATTTATTTATTTATTTATTTAATTGAAATATTATTAGTATATTTAAAATATGAAAACTTGTGTTCAAAAACATTTTTTCTCACCCTTGCAAAATTTGAATTTCAAGTCAAATTGAGGACATGACAATGTATGTAATTGGTACATTTGCATGATAAATTTTTCTATATATTATTATTAATGCATGCAATTTAATGTATTTGCATGGTACACTAAATTAAAAAAATGTATTTTAACTATATCAACCTCATGATTTATTTTAGTCACAAATAATACAATATATTTTGAAAAATTAATGAAATTTTTTTATAAATTATTATTCCACTTTTTCTACATCTCTTTGTATTTTAAGTTTCACTACCTAATATTTAAATTTACCCACTATATTTGTATTTTTCCACATCTCTTTGTATTTTAAGTTTCACTACCTAAGATTTATCTTATAGTAGGTAAATTTAAATATTAGCTAGTGAAACTTAAAATACAAAGAGATCTAGAAAAAGTGAAGTAATAACTTATATATAAAAAAAAATTAAATAATTTTCCAAAATATATTGCATTATTTGTGACTAAAATAAATCATAAGTTTGATATAGTTAAAATACATTTTTTTTATAAATCAATAGTTAAACTTAAAATTTACCGTGCAGATGTACTAATGACTGAAATTTTGAACATTTCATCATTCATCATGAACTTGTATTGGTGCGGCTCTATCATCCTTATGTTAAATATTGTTTGATGTTCTTCTTTTGTCCAAAAGTCAGATTTGTTATATTTGTTGATTACTTGTAATATCCAAGTGCTAAAATTTGGTATTTTATTCAGGGCTTGGATCCAAGAACCACTGCAAGCATGTTTTCTGATGCGAGATGTATTGGGGAGAATCAAATCAATGGAGAAGTATGTTTTATTCTGAAGCTTTGTGCAGATCCTTCAACCTTGAAGGCCATAAGTGATGGCCCTACTGAGATCATAATACATTTTCTCTTTGGCTATTTTAGCAAGAGAACTGGACAGACAGATAGCACAAATACAATAGCAACATAGGTTGGCTACAAATCTATCCAATCCATTTCAACAATAGGGAAAACATCTCCTTGCTCATCCCATACGATCCATATCCAGTGATCACTGTAATCCATGAGAACACATCCCTACCAGGTCTTTTCTAAAGTTTTAGAGCCTCGTCTGTGTAGCCATTCTTTAATTATATCTTTATGCACTTTCCCTATTCTAGAGCTTCCAATTATATCTTTATGAACTACTTTAATATCTTCTTATTTTATTCATAAAATAATCTCAAAGCTTCAATTTTTGGAAAACAATCACAGAGATATGAGACAGATCGCCTCTTTGAGCTTTCCTTCTCAAAATATTATTTCACTTGGTAAATGGCTAACAATAGATTGTATTACCTTTACTATAACGATCAACAAAATGAAATAGACTTCTAGGTGCCCATTGATCTAGAGCAAAGAATATAATCATTAGATTTTACTTGGAAGTATGGTACCTATTCTACTAAAAATTGAATGAATTACTCTTTGCAACCACCATGTATTTCAGAATTTGGCTCTTTATTATGTCACATGTTTTGACAAAGGTGGAGGAATTTGGCTTTACATCAGCTAATGAATACTTCACACCTCCCACAGTAATCATACTGGCATTAGCCTCAATATCCAAAATAATATACTTCACCAACTACCTGAGAGAGAAGGCCCAAAGGGAAGCCTTCATATTAGTTTGCATTAATAAATGCATGCCTATCACATTGTGAGAGAAGTATTCTAATTAAAAGGATGACAAGGTTGTTGAATTTGGCTTTATACCTCTCAATTGTATTTATTTAAAAAAAAGTGTTAGTGTCTTTAACTAATCTATTTCTTTGAGGCAAAGTGTCAAACATTCTTTTTTAGCTTTTACATTCTTGTATTTTGAAGTAATATAATAAGTTAGTTGCAATTAAATTGACACAACTTCAATGATTAAATTTTGTTTCTCATCACTTATGATCAAGATTATTTAACATAATTTTGTTTTACTCCATCAAACCTACATGACCGAAAAACTTTATAAATGAATTGAAACACTTGCATGAACTTTAAGAAGAGGACATAAGTGATCTACCTTGACTTGATGGGCTCAAATTTTAAAATTATCATGGTTAAAATTAGAGGATGTCACCAAAATAGGTACAAAACTTTATAAATGAATTGGAACACTTGCATGAACTTTAAGAAGAAGAGATAAGTGATATACCTTGACTTGATGGACTCAAATTTTAAAATTACCATGGTTAAAATTAGAGGATGTCACCAAAATAGGTACAAAACAAGGTGAAAAAATGTGAAGTGTGCACTTTTAATCACTACACTTACAATTTCATAAGTAAATTTATCTATATATTACAATTTTAAAAATTATTGAACTAGAAAAATACATAAATTTTATTTTTACATTTTTATTTTACAACCAATGTGCATAATGAATGTTCAGACATGTGACACATAATAAAAGTAAATGCATAAGAATATATGTGAATATAGTTAAGATATGGCTAAAAGTATATGTGAGGATGCATAAAAGGGAGAGTAATAGATTGAGAAAGAGCCCAACTAAAATATATGCGAAGATGCATAAAAGGGAGGGTAATAGATTGAGAAAGAGCCCAACTAAAATATGTGAGGATGCATAAAAGGGAGAGTAATAGATTGAGAAAGAGCCCAACTTTATACAATAGTGCGCCATTAGTCAATTCTTAGTAATGGTAAACCAATCCATCAAATATAGACCCAAAACCAAATGAGAATTGGGATAAATATGCAAATTTCATCATAGCAAAAAACTGTTCTTTATAATTCATTATGTAATTAACAATAGACTTATTGACTAACCTACATGAGATTGAATCATATAGGGAAGTGCTTGAGGAAGTTTGGAAAGGGTTAGGATATTCCGAAAATTTAAATGTTCAATTTTCTAGCTTAAAACATATTATTTATTTTTTTCAAATAAAATATATAATTATAAAATGACCTAAATCAAAATAATTTGTACATTATATTAAAATATATATTTAATTTTTTATATTTTTCCAATAAAAAATAAAAGATAGATTTTAAAAATATATAACTTTAAAACCAAGAAAAATATCTTAAATAAATCTATGAAAAACATGAAGTGATATGGATAGAAAGAGATAGAGAGATGAGTGAGAGGGAGATCGAGCGAGAAATAAAGATAAATATATAGAGTAGAAGAGATGGAGGGAGAGATGGAGTAAATAAGATAGAGAGAGGGAGACATTTCTAGAGATAGGGAGAGACATGGATGGGTAGAGAGGGAGACATTTCTAGAGATGGAGGGGTGGAGAGGAATATAGAGGTAGAGATGAATATAGAGCAAGCGAGGAAGAGTGAGACAGAAAGATAGAGGTAGAGATGAATATAGAACGAGAGAAGAAGAGGGAGGAAAATAGATAGAGATATAGAGAGAGATAAAGGGAGAAATAAAGATAGAGAAAGATAGGGAGATAGAGGGGGAGAGAGAGAGAGATAGATAGATAGAGAAGGAGATAAAGAGATAAGGGGGTAGAGGTAGAGAGATAGAGATAGGGTGGGGAAGCTAAATTATATTTATATTTAATAAAGTAAAGTGTATATAAATCTTAAATATATAATATCTAAATATTATAATATTAATATTATGCTAAAATAGTTACATTATTAAATATATATAATAATTATTGGGACAATGAGGGTGAGAATTATTAAACATATATAATAATAAGTATTATAGAAATTTTACTAAATTTCTTTTAGACAATATTGTAATATTATTTAATTTAATATAATTTAAAAAAAATTATAGAAAACTTATTTTCAATAATAATAAGCATTGGCGGTGGGGGGAGCGGGGGGGGCTGGGGGGCTGGCGGAGGCGGGGGCGGGGGTGACCCTTTCATGAAATGGGGGGGCTTCTTGCCTATAGTACCAACAACCAAGGTTCAAACCTCACGGGGTCATTCTCTATCATGTCAACAATTGAGATTGGGGGAGACCCTGTGGTGAAATGGTGGGGCTTCTTGCCTATAGTGCCAACAACCAAGGTTCAACCTCACGGGATCGCTCTCTATTGTGTCAACAATTGAGATTGCTCACCCTCAATTTTTTAGAGGATGGCAGGGTAGGCGCCACTTCATCCCATGCATGTGTGCATGAAGTGGTTGAATGGAAAAGGTGGATTAGGGAATGAGTTGGCAAAAATCACATGGCATAAGGAATAATCTAGAACGTGCTCCTTTCATAAGTGCCTACCGACGTTGGGAGTTGTGTGACATCCTTCTCCAGACGCTCGCCAAACATCTCGCATTCATTACCGTGTGTGTGAGGATGGGTTAGATAGTGTCGAATGATTTTTATTATCCTTGTGCAGAAATCCTACTAGAACTTGGGTGGGTGTGTGTTTAGGACCCTTGTGTGGTCTCCAATGGCCATTGTGAAGGAATTTCTAGCACTTTCCTACCCAAGGTGGGTGGTGATTAAAAATGTCCCACCGGAATACTAGAAGCTTGTCCTAGATTTACTTGCTTTGTTTGGTAAAGTGGTTAGGGTTGACAAGACCAAAGCTTCTCTCCCTCATCTTGATACTAGGGCATTGCTTTCCCTCAATCCAGGGGTTGATATCACGCCTAGTATTACCATCGAGGATGAAGATAGGGATATAAGATGCCCCATTAAAATCTTCAGGAGTATAAATGCCTGCTATATTTGTCGTCAAGAGGGCCACATTCGAAAGAATTGCCCTCTCATAAAGAAAAACTCTAGAAAAACTAAGAAGAAAACCAAAACCCGAGAAGAAAATGTGCCTGGGGACTACATTGGGAATCTTGGGTTGAAATCAGACCTTGTCCCTGAACCAAACACCACGAAAACCAAAGGTGATTCTGAGGTCGCGGTCTTTGTGGAGAAGATTGACTTCCCCTCCAAATTCCTCAATGTTAGTAACCCTTTCGCACACTTCGTGGAAACTAAAACCACCCCAAGCTCGAGAGGTAGTGGTATGGGGTCAAATTCCACACCTGATGCATCTAGGGTCGAATATGTGCCTCCCCCGCCCCCCAGAATTAGCAAATGATCAGTTTGAAAAATTAAATTCCTGACAACTTTCTATGTGGAAAATTAGAAAAGGAATTGAAAACAATTTATTGAAAGATGGCCACTCTAGTAAGGAGAGCTCCAATGAAATGGTTTTAATGCAGCTCAAAAAATATAAGGGTAGTGTTGATGTTTATACTACAGCTTCAGTCATATTCTTCGAGCCTATCGATTGTTCCTTACTTGATAAATTAAATAACAAATGAGGTTTAATTTATAAACATCTAAAGGCACGATTTTATTAGTGAAGAGTTACTTGTTTTGAGGCCGACCTCTCTCTCCTCTAGGCGCAAATATTTATGAAGAAGACTTCACTTCATTGGTGGCCAACTTCTTAATTAGTAAATATTATATTACTTGTGAAGGCCGACTTGGAGATAGTGAAGAGGTGCATCCTCTTTGAAGCATGTATATATATCCATTATTTCCTCCTTGTTTTATCATCCATTCTACATTGTTCTATCTCTAGTCTAAAGGTGCGAATAAGAGGAAAGAGCAGAGCAGATCAATCGATCTGTTATCTAAGTCTGAGATCATTCATTAGTTTTCATTCCATACATGTCAAGTTCGAATTCTTCAAGTGTGAGTCTATGAAAAGAGCAGACTGTGATTTGTGTAGAAGGCAGAGAATATTATTGGCAGTCTGTATTACTTAGTTTTGTGCTTGCATCAGACTGTGATGATGTGTATTGGCCTTCTTATCACTATATTGTAAAGGAGACATTCTTATTGTGACTCAATAACATAAGAGATATTATTGGCCTGGTTTTTCTTCCTCAAGAGGAGGATTTTCCCAGGGTATCTATTGTGTGTTGTGTGAATTTTAAATTAATTTATGTGCATTGCAAATCTAATCATTAAATTTAACATGGTATCAGAGCGGGTTTGGGTGAGGATCCAATCAGATTTCATTGATTATTTAGAAGCAACAAATCATCTACAAAAGGATATAGAATTCAAGAGGCAGGTTTTATTGAGCTGACAACCCAATAGGATTTCAATGGCTTTTGTTTATCCATTCTTAGTTCGAACTTCTCTTCCTAAATACAGCACGCGATCTCAGAGCCTTGTGATTACTTAACCTATTGTCAGGAGATCTCATTGGTGTCATCATTTCATGTAATCGATATGCAGGGAATTATCAAGTATATTGTTGAATATTGAGAATATCGAGTATGTTGAAACAGTGAAGGAATGAACCTATATTGTTCTTGGCCTTCTGTCTATTTCACATCTTATGAGCTCAAATATTATTTTGTTAGCACTAGATCATCTTGTTGTCCCTAGATACATTTATGGCATTAATGAAAAGTTACCTTGACTCGTGACTACTAAGAGCGATGATCAGTTGATCTGTGTGTCATTGGAAGGTTGTTGTAATCTTGAGAAATTGGTGTGGTCATACTAGGTCTCAACCTTGAGACTTCTAGAATGAAGAGTTTATGAAGTCTATCTCTGACCTTAAGTGCAAGATCAGTAATGATTTTTTGATAGACTGCAAGGAATTCAAATCTAGCGAGAGGCTGCAAACTTCAACGCATCATTCAAGGACTTGAAATAAAGGGAGGTCATGGGGTTTGAAAGGTTTCATGCTACTGACAAACACAAGAAAATCTATATCTGGTCTAGTCGTGGGGCTTATAGGCATTGAGACTGTCACCACTTCTGCGAGGGCATTATCCCTTGCTATAGGAGGCGATTCACTTGGTACAGGAGATCGTGAGTCATTAGAAGTGGTTATGGTATTTTAATTAATCTGCTATGTGAACATAATGGAGATTTGAAGAGAGAAATATTTACATTTTGGAAGTGGGGCGAATATTTATTTATGATGGTCGGTTTGTGATATTCTTTGAGACTGAGGTCAACTATACCCCCTTGCGTGGGATTTTACCATTGCACAAAGGAATTTTTTGGCCTATGGAGATCACGTGAGCATCATAGTCAGGTCGTGGGTCTTTTGAAGGGTCGTAGATCTGAGAAAACCCTCATGCGACCTAGTACTTTTGCAGATAAGGCTGTGAGGTTGTGGGATAGCTTAGAAATCATGGAGTTTGTTGCTAGGTGAAGAACCAGTTAGAAGTTGTTCCAATCATGACATTCCAGGCTTCCATCAGAATATTTAAAGAGATAAGTATTCTTTGTTTGAGTTATATCATTCTTAGTTGGATCTTGTTTTAGAAAAGAGAGATAGTGGTTTCTCTTGAATTGTGTTCACTAGAATAAAGATCGGTTGAAGATTTCAATTTATTCATTGTGAGTTGTTTCATGCTAATTATGAAGATCTCTGAGTGTGACTCTGAGATTAAAAAAGAGAACTACATTTGTGTTGTGATAGGATGATCACATCGATACCATTCTCTTATGCATGAATTGTAATAGAGCCTTGACTCTTGGAGAGGGTTGGTTCTTCATGCTAACTGCTTAATGCATTCAAGAAATTTGTAGTTGTTCAGATTGGTTTTTTGCTATGCCGAGTTTTTCACTCTCGAGAGGAGTAAAAGATGGAAGAAAGAGTTATATCATAATTCAATAAAGATAAGTTTCTTTATCCTGTCATTCTAATCTTTTATTTGCTACATATTTCACTTATAGTTGACTTCTTTATTCATGTTTCTAATATTGTTCATAAATTCTTATGTGTTCATGAGATAGTAAACCTTGTATGATCCTAGCCTTGATATTTCTTTGGATAGTTATAAACTATTAGTGATATCTCTCTAAAATGCTTCCAGGACAAATCTAGGAGCAAGAAGTTGATGTGAGATTACTTAGTGATGAAAAAAAAGCTTGAGGCATCTTATGAGGAAGTCATGTCGACCAAAGAAATGATCAAGCGTGAAGTCACCACTTGCAGCCATGGAACTGAGTTGGTGGCCAGAGGGAGTTCACATCCAGAAGTCTTCTTTGCAATCTCTGAAGCAAGGATCAAGAGGGAGTTTTGTAACTCACTAAGAAGAAGTGAAGATTGTTGAATTGCAAGGCTAGGTGCTAAACCCTTAGAGGATCCCTTCAATTGTTGAGATCAGAATTGCTCAAGACTATCTTTTGAATTTGTCATTGGTAGCCCTACAAACCTATTCATAATAGTCTGATCTCGAATGAGGTCGAGGAGGACTACCTTGAACTCTCTACAATACTAGAAGTGTGCACTAGAAAACATTTATCTAAGTCAAGTGTTGTAGGCAGTCTTGGACAAAGAGGTCAAAAGGTTGATACAAGTGCTTGAAGATTCAAAGGGAGCCTACTAAACCTAAAGAATATGGTAATCTAGTTGATCTTGGTTCTTTATGTTGATGATTTGATTCTTACTGGAGAAGATCGCCTTATTCTCAAGTGTAAGAAGGAGTTGGCTTCTGAATTTGAGATGAAGGACCTTGGGCTCATGCATTACTTCCTTGGCTTAGAAGTCTAGCAAAAACCAGATGGGATGATTCTAAGTCAAGGGAAATACACCATTGATATACTTAAGAGGTTTGGTATGATGGATTGCAAATCCATGTCTACACCTATGGAGACCAACCTACATAAATTAAAGGAGGTTGCAGCTAATTCAGACTTAGTGGATCCTACTATGTACAGACAACTAATTGGGTCCTTGATGTATCTAGTTAACACTAGACCAGATATTTGTTATGCTGTGAGTGCACTTAGTCAGTTCATGTGTGAGCTGAGACAGATACATCTTGTTGCAGCCAAACATATCCTGAGATACTTGTGTGGCACAATTGGATATGGGTTGAGGTATTCTTTAGATGCAGACTTGGAGCTACATGGTTATACTGATTCTGATTGGGCAGGGTGTGTCATAGATCAGAAGAGCACCTCTGGTTGTTGCTTTAGTTTGGGTTTTGCTATGATATCCTAGTGCAACAAGAAGCAATCATCTGTAGCATTGAGTACAGCAAAGGCAGAGTATATTGCAGCTTGTATGGCAGCTCGGGAAGCAGTGTGGCTTCATAAGCTCCTTGCAAGATTGTTTGGACAATCAATTGAGCCTACTATCATTCATTGTGATAACCAGAGTTGTGTGAAGCTTTCTATCAATCTTGTGTTCCATGACAAAACCAATCATGTTGAGATCAAGTACCACTATATTAGAGATATGGTACTGTGGAAGGCTATACAGTTAAGGTATATCAACACTGATGAGCAAACAACAAACATTCTCACCAAGACTCTCTCCATAATCAAGTTTGTGTATTTTCAAGATAAGCTTGGTATGGTGGAGAATCCGGCCTTGACTGAGAAAGAGTCTTAGTATCAGTGAACCTGTTTAATGAGTTCTTCTTTGTGAAAGAAGTTTGAGGTGAAATCCCTTGTTAATGCATTTTCCTCTGAGACGGAGGAATTTGAGGTGCAAGCCCTTGTTAATGCATTTCTCTTTGAGAGAGATTTGAGGTGAAAGCCCTTGTTTCCACCCTCTGAGAGATTCATGGTGGATGTCATGTGTGTGACTCCATGACAACATCTTGTACTTGTGTTTCACCCTCTGGGAGAGCCATGGTGAAAGTCATGTTGAGGTGACAACATCACGCAAGTGATGAACACTTGTACACACCATAGTATGGTTGTAGCCATTATGGTTGATATCCTGTTGAGGCAATATCTAATATCATGATGAAGTGATATTCTTCTCTTCCACATTTGGTTGTATCCATGGTGGTAGACATCACGATGAGGTGATTTGTCTTGTGCAGCTGGAAGTATCCTCCCTAGCTGAGAGGGAGTGTTGATGTTTATATTACAGCTTCAGTCGTATTCTTCCAACCTATCGATTGTTCCTTACTTGATAAATTAAATAATAGCAAATGAGGCTATTTAATTTATAAACATCTAAAGGCATGATTTTATTAGTGAAGAGTTGCCTATTTTGAGGCCGACCTCTCTCTCCTCTAGGCGTGATTATTTATGAAGAAGACTTCACTTCATTGGTGGCCGACTTCTTAATTAGTAAATATTATATTACTTGTGAAGGTCAACTTGGAGATAGTGAAGAGGTGCGTCCTCTTTCAAGCATGTATATATATCCATTCTTTCCTCGTTTTATCATCCATTCTACATTGTTCTATCTCTAGTCTAAAGGTGTGAATAAGAGGAAAGAGTAGAGCGGATCAGTCAATTTGTTATCTAAGTCTGAGATCATTCATTAGCTTTCATTCCATACATGTCAAGTTCGAATTCTTCAAGTGCGAGTCTATGAAAAGCGCAGATTGTGATCTATGTAGAAGACAGAGAATATTATTGGTAGTCTATATTACTCAGTTTTGTACTTGCATCAAACTGTGATGATGTGTATTGGCCTTCTCATCAACCTATTGTAAAGGAGACATTCTTATTGTGACTCAATAATATAAGAGATATTATTGGTTGGGTTTTTCTCCCTCAAGAGGAGGGTTTTCCTAGGGTATCTATTGTGTGTTGTGTGAATTTTAAATTAATTTATGTGCATTGCAAATCTAATCATTAAATTTAACAGAATCTATCTGGTTAAGGGGTCATCAAGGAATGATCATGTTGGGGATGTTGGTCTGACCACAACCAATGGGCATGGGGAAAGCTCTAATTTCCCAACCTCAACTTCTATAGATTATCACTTGGAAGTTATAAGCGGGTCGAGGACCTCGTCTCTAGGGCTAAGTATAGGAAAGAAAACTCATCCCATGGCCACACCCAGAGTAGCATCAACATCACTAGTCATGTTCCTGACCTCACTAACTAGGTAGAGGTGCCCGGAAGCATTTCCAACATTGCTATTATTAACAACCTAGCAATGGATGATTCTAACAAATCCAGCTCGGAGGCTAATCCTCAGCAGGGTGAGATGGATACCTCTCTTGACTCAACCCCTATCCCACATAAACTAGAGCCATACATTGAGATTAAGGTAGTTGTTGATGAGAATATCACAAAGGAGCGACTAGAGAAAGGCTCCAAGCCTAGGAATGGGTCGGGAAGGCCTAGGAAGAATGGAAATGCTCTATCTACAACAAAAACTATGCAACCAATGAAAATTAAGAGGAAAAAGATCAATTTTATCATTCAATCTCCAATGGCTAAAAGGTCAAAAGTGGAGTATAAACTATCTGAATGTTTTGAACAGTTCAAGAGTAACCCAAAGGAATTTTTTGGTATGTTTGGGGGTGGTCCCCGAATAGAAAATATATTGTTAGAAGGTTTCCAAACCTCAAAGTTAAGAAAGATGTGGTCTTTCTGC
This sequence comes from Sequoia sempervirens, assembly GCA_007258455.2. Taxonomy (NCBI): domain Eukaryota; kingdom Viridiplantae; phylum Streptophyta; class Pinopsida; order Cupressales; family Cupressaceae; genus Sequoia; species Sequoia sempervirens. The sequence goes on along the minus strand of VDFB02338910.1, from coordinate 36,832 downwards.
AAGAAACCAAAGCAATAGGCTTCATGCTGGATGTTAACTTGAAATTTTTCTGGAAAGATTCTTGCTACTTTACCACTACTCATGAAAATGGTAAGGGGGGTGTCACCATCCTCCTCTCCAATAGATGGAAACCATGCAATGCTAATCAAGGTACCTCCCCTTGCAATAGGGTTGTTTGGGTTACCCTAAACCTTGATGATGGTTGCATTAGGTTGTGCTCAATTTATGCCCCCAATGATCATCGAGATAGGTCTCTTCTATGGAAATGGTTGGCATCCCCACCAGACATCCCCTGGCTAGTAGGGGGTATTTTAATATGGTGGAGCAAGTTGAAAACAAATGGGGAGGCATAGACATGCCTTGGAAAGAGGCTGAAAAGAACTTCTGGTTGAGGGAAAAAGACAAGATGAAGCTTGTTGATCCAATGGAAAAGGGAAAAAAGGACTATCAGGGGGTCTAGTTCACTTGGTGCAATGCCCAAAAAGGGGATGAGAGGATCTACTACCAACTTGATAGGTACTATGCAAACAAAAATACTTTTAGGTTTATCGCTGATGATTCAGGGCAGCAAATGTGTGTCTATCCATATACACTAGCTGATCACCACCCGATCAAGGCTAGGGTGACTACCATCCATGACAAGCCAAAGGATACTCCCAAGCAACAAAAGTTTATCTTGAATACCCACCTCCTGTAGGACAGTGATTGTAGGGATGGTATTGCCTCTATTAGGGAAATCAATAAATGGCTTCTTAAGGAGGAAAGTGCCATTGAGAGGTAGGTATCTAATGTGGGTGCCTGGACAAAGTTGCTACAAACCATTGGCAAGAAGAAGGCCATGGGCTCCAGAAAAGAGGAAAATTTGTTGCAAGAAAATTTGGTTGAAGCAGAGACTCTGCTACAGGCCAAGCCCAATAATATTAGTCTTAATGAGGAGCTAACCAGGGCTAGAGGCAAGCTAAGGAAGCTCCAAGCCCATAGAACAAAAGGGCTCAAAATAAGGGCTAAGCTTAATTGGCTAAACTATGGTGACAAGGGGTCAAAGTTGTTCTTTAATTATATCAAAGAAAAAAGTTGTAGAGAGCTAATTGGGAAAATCTGGGAGGATGGTACTCTATACACTTCTTAGGAGGATATTCTAAAGCAATTCCATTGCTTCTATAAAAAAACTCTTTACCTCTAAAAGGAATGGGGCAAGCAACTTGGAGGCAAGCAAGAGCATTAAAGGGATTATCCCCAAGAAAACTAGCCAGGAAGATGCCTCCAAATTGGCGGTCGGCCTAACCAAAGTGGAAATAGAGAGAGTCATTCAATCTATGAGTAATGACAAATCCCTTGGCTATGATGGCTTATCTGTGGAATTTTACAAAACCTTTAGTGACTAGATAAGTGATGACCTACTCCAAGTGTACCAGAAGCCCCCTAGTGAAAGGCTCTTTGGTAAAAAGCATAAATAAAGGCTTAATCAAACTACTTTCCAAAGGGGGAGACAAGTCGCTTATCAAAAACTAGAGACCCATCACTTTTGAATGTCTCCTACAAAATTCTAGCAAAGGTCCTGGCCTTGAGGTTGGTGGAAATCCTCCCTAAATTCATCAACAAGACACAAATTGGCTTTATCAAAGGTAGATATATTCTTGAAAAATTAATCACAAGTTCGGAAGCAATGGAATGGTTGAAACAATCTGGTCAAAACTTAGTTATGCTTCTTTTAGATTTCGAGAAAGCATATAACATGGTGGAATGGAGTTTCCTAAGAATAACCTTGGAAGCCTTTGGCTTTCCTGTAGAATTTTGCAAGGCAGTTGATACTTTATTGAAGGATGCCACTGCTCAAGTGGATGTTAATGGCTTACTTTTTGAGGAAATTCCCCTGGAGCAGTCTATTAAGCAAGGCTTCCCACTTTCCCCTACTCTCTTTGTAATTGCCTCAAATGCTCTTCATTACTTATTAAGGGATCAATATATACTTCCCACAGTCAAAGGGATCACTCTTCCAAATCAAGAGGATCTGATCAATATCAATTTGCAAATGACACAGCCATCATTGTTGAGCTCAAAGAGAATAACCTTGGGATCCTTATGGAGAAACTAAACCTGTTCTGCCAAGCATCAAGGGCCAAGATCTTCATTGCTAAATCAAACTTCCTAGGATGGAATGAGACTCCTCCCAACTGGCTACAAAAATATGAGTTCCAATGGGGTGGTCCCAACAAGCAAGTAAGGTACCTGGGAATTCCATTTGTAGTCAGTCCTAACTTGAAGGAGATGTGGCTTTGGATAAGCTCAAAAATTGTCAAAAAGCTGGAAAGTTGGAATAGGCAGTATTTATCCCTTGCAAGCAAGATCCAAGTCTACCAGAAGATCTTGTCCTCCTACAATGTTTATTTTTCTTTTGTTTAATTCTTCAACAGTTATCAAGTAAATGAAATCCAAAAAAGAATTAGGAATTTTTTGTGGTAAGATGGAAAAGGCATGAAGAAGAAACATGTTGTGAAGTGGGAATGTTGTTGTCTAGACAAATTGAAGGGTGTTGTTGGGATCAAGGACTTGAGGGTTCAATGCATTACTCTCACCGCCAAATGGATTGCAAAGGTTATTTGTGGTGAGGAGCCTTGGAAAATCTTGGTAAGGAACAATATTTGTCTTGCCTCACCTAAGCAAGCAAAATCCTGGAAGTTGCTACCTCTTTGTGATATTCTCATAAGCAAGTACCCAATGTCCCCCTCTGGCTCACTAGTTTTCAAAAGCCTATGGAAGGCTCGGGAGCTAGTGACTTGCATGAAGTTAAATTTAAAAGTTGCAATGTACAAGGGGCTAACAACCTAAACTATTAATTTTATTGTTCTCTTTGGTGGAACTTGGAGCATAAGGGTAATCCCCTCGCCCTATTGCAGGGGTGCTCTGCAAAAAAGTGGAATCTTTGTGGCATCCAAACCTTCCATAACATTATGTAGAATGGTCAAATCAAAACCTGGGACAAACTGGTTGCTAAATTCAATTTGAATACTAGTATTACCAGAGCATATAATATTATTTATGATGCTTGTAAAGATGCTAATTTTCCTTGTAATTCTGGCGCTAATTTTAATGTTGTTGATGATATAACTTCGGAGGACAACACTCCTCTTATGGAAATTAAATCCAAATCTATTAATAAAATACTAACCAATGATATCTTTGTTTGGAATCATGTGAATAACTGTTGGGGACTGAATTCCCCTAACACAGATGGCAAAAAATCTTTTCGTCTGTCTGGCACAATGTACAAGAGCCTAAAAATGCTTGCTTCAAGTGGTAACTCCTGTTACATAAGCTCCCATTTAAAGTGAGACACTCTGATTTGGATTTGTGCAGCAGGACTCCAGAAACAATTATCCATATCTTTTTTTATCGTCTTTATGCTAAAGAGGTTTGGAATATATTTTGCAATGAACTTTCAATCTGAAATAATATTGGAAAACTGAATTGGTATGAGATTCTATTCATTGATAAGAAATTAAATAAAGATTTTCATATCTTTTGGGATTGTCTCTGCACTGAAATTTTATGGCATATTTGGAAGGCAAGGAATGAGGAAAAGTATCAAGGCAGAAAAAGGGGGCTTACTGAGTTTAATAAGAGACTCACATTTCTCTCCATTGTTTTGTAGGTAATTGTGACAATGGAGATCTCGATGGCCAAATTTATGAGACTAATCACCGATGGGGTCGTGAGGGTAAACAAGTCAGAAGTCAAGTACGGGCACACCTGGCATCACAACCAAGAGGACTTAGAGATCTCTCTCAGGGCGCTAAGGGAATTTTAAAGAGTTTCCAATGAAGTCGTTGTTGGGAATGCCCCTGTTGGCAATATTAATAGGCCACAGATGATCAATAACATTGTTGATCCTCCTATTTCTGAAGATGCTTCTATGGTGCAACCTATTGACAGTGAGGCCAATGTTGATGACCCTGAAGAAAGCAGCAAGGCCTGTGGTAGCTAGTTGGGGTGTTGTCACTAGTTAAATAGTGTATATGTAGTATGAGATAGCAATACTTATATAGTACTATATGAACTGGACTCAACACATGTCTTTTTTGGTTTTGATCCACTTTGTTTGTTATGGGATGTAATTTTTGTAAAGGTCTAAAAATGTTACATAAAACATAAGCCAGTGCTTACCAAGATGTATCTATGACTCATTCTACTATTACTAATACAAAATAATAACAATAAGCATAATATATTATAATTTTAAAAATAATACAAAAGTAATATAAATATATTAAACAAAGTAATAAAAAAATAACTCTTTGAAAATGATATATCTCGATGTTATTTATATATGTTATTAAATAAGATAGATCTATAAATAGCTATTTATCTTTGAAGTTGTCTGTTCAATGCATGTTTTTTCTTATGAAGTTTCCTCTACGTCAAAACTGAAACTTGCCTATGAAATATAATATTGCAAAATTATAGATGAAATGAAGTTGATATGTTCTCACAAGTTGTAGATTAAGCTATCAAACACAACATTTCTGATTTGAAATGTTTGAAAACCAAACTCATATGTATCTTTTCGCAAAATACAATGAATAATGATGACACCCTTATTGTAGATGATAATATAATTCAATGATATTAAATTATGATGCAAGTAATGAAAATATTATTACAAACACAATATTAATATTATTGTCATTTTCGATTCCTACAATTGATATCTCTGACGTTTTCTATATAGACTATGTTATAGAATAGATATGCTAGTTTAACTCCAATGCCAATTCCTGCCTGCTCCAAATACTCCTTTAGAAAAACTAATCTATTTGCCGTTACAATGCAGAGATTAAAATCTAATGAATTCCTAAACCATTGAATCATTTAGACATCACCTATCATCATTCTAAATCCTACAACTCTCTGTGGTACTTGCCTACTTTCTATGAATGAACACCCTGTTTTGCAATGCATAGCAAAATGCTCGCAGTTATCAATTAGCAAATGGTATCTTCTATATCCATGTTTTAAAGCATCTCCATTGCACGAGATATTACATGGTTGGGAGCATCTGACAGTAAATGAGTGCGTTTCCACTCTACTTTTTTCTCCTTTGTGTCTGCATTCAAGGCACAGAATCCTAACAAACCTACCTGAACTTGATGTTGGAGTGGATCAAGAAAGTTTTGCAAATCAACCTCCACTCCCTCTTACGTTGTCATTGGTAAAATGAATCATTTTGGTCTTCCAAACATAAATTCCTGCACTTTCATAATTGATTAACATTAAACAAAGTGTACAAAATCAAACAAAGAAATCATTCATTACATGGTGACCAGAACTGCTACTCAACTGATCAACCCCGTTCCTTTTCAGATACTTCATACAATCATTTCTGGACAGTCACGCAGATTTCATATCATTTTCAATCCGACATTTTCAGCTTAATGAGACCTTCACAACCAATTTATTGGCCAACCTATGTGTAAAGCATACAACCATAAGAAGACTTGGATATAAGGTCGGGACCCTACATACACATTCCTGGTGACTACATTATAACAGAATATAGTCTAACCTTAGTATACTCTCCTAGCCTAATTCAAAATGCAACCCCAATTGCCTACTATAACAAGCTATGAGCACCATATACATTTAATGGGTAAGTGTGAGATCAAGATGTAAATAATTGTCACTCCGTAACCACAACCACTCTTCCCCGAATCACGTTTTGGGTCAAGTGAACTTTATTTCCAGCAGGAGAACACGTTCACATTTCACTGTCCCACTTGCTTTTTCTGCACTGTGAATGACATATTTGTCTCAGAAACAAAGGCCTCATAAAATGTTTGATGAAATCGGAAGACCTCTCCCATTTATTCTAAATTACATATATACTCTCACAAATCTGGGTTTAAAAACTAGTCACACTATGAATTCAGATTGCTGGATTTCAATACACAATTCACACCTTTATCAAGACATGCAATAAAAATTGGATGTTCATCAAAACTTTGTTATCTTGTCACAAGTATGGATATGCATTCAATATGAGATGCTATGGACAACAGATCCAACACAACCTCTTAACTCTGTAGTATCTTCCCAGCTAAACTTTAAGAAACAACTAAAAGCACATTGAAAAGAAATTGCCCAAAAGATTTCATTGGTAGCCCATGGTGCTGCAAAACAATCTTCTTTAATAACTACATCCCCTGCTAGTTGGCATCTTGTAAATGCTAACCCTTGAAGTACTCACATTCTGGTTATTTTAGAACATGAGATACTATAGCAAACTCATCTTTTGAGGGAACAACTCCTAAAACCTGATCAAAGAATCATTCATAGACCATGGCACTGCAAATCTTCTGTACACAGTACATCCTCCTATTATTGGCAGCTTGTAACACCTAATCCTTGAACTCCTCACATTCTGGTTGTTTCCCAATGTGTGACACTCTTGATTCATTTCAAAATTCACCCCACAACCTGTGAGCTTCAGCTTAGTATCATTGTGGTAATGTTTTTCAGTTTTTTTCCCCTAGTCCTCACAATGGGGAACTTCATGTGATGCACATAAATACATGAAAAACTTTCAATATCATGCCATACTGAGCCGTATTATCTATGGTTTAAAGTTAAATATTTTGGTTCATCCTGTAGCGGAATAAAAAAGTTTCATTCCAATTACACAGGAACAAATCCTATGCCATTCTGCACAGACCAAATAGTTGGGGTCTCCGTACTAAGAATTTCATTATTGTAATCTTTTATAAATATGTACCACCAACATGTTTTCTCTGCAAAAAAAGTCTCTAACCTCCTTATGTGCTTTCAAAATCCAAGTTTGAGACCTTTCTTTTTCTTGAAGCTTTTGTATTGATGCTACAAAGAGTTTTCTATCACCTCAAAAGGTACTTAACAAAATTAAGGCCAGTGCATAAATTAAATTTGTTTTTACTAGAAAAAGTTTTTATCCTAAATAAGTTCAGATATTAGTTAGGCCAGTGTATAAGTTTAATTAGGATAATGTAAACCATGTCTCTGGGTTTGCTACCCGATAATAGCAATCTGATGGTTTCTAATATATACTATCCACTGGCAGATACAGATACATGGTTTATTATCCAATAGCAAGCCCAGAGAAACTATATATACAATAGGCATCGCCAAAAAGAGCATATAGACAAACAAGCAGGCCTCCCAGACATGATAAAATGCAAAGAACACAAAAAATAAGATGATAAATGTTTCCCTTTGAAAGAGATATGACACTAAAACACCTTGCACTTGCAGAAGGTTTACTTAAATTGACCATGAAATTTTACTGCAGTTCTTGGTTATTCCTAATTTTTCACATAGAAGATCGTCTTCAATCTGTGAAAGCAAAAACATAGCCTAGCACTAGCAATTTTTCCACTCTGAGTTACACTTTGAACGAGAAGGCAACTAGAATCAATTACTTATTTATCACAGTAACAGTAAGTACTGGTAAAGGATCTTGACCAGCAAATTCTCCAACGGACAGACACCATATTAGAAAAACCTTCTAACTGAAATATAAACCATAAAAAAGTATACTCTCGAGAACCTTAAGAGACGTTATATTTTACAATAAATTCTCATTGAAAATCAAAGTGAGATTCTAAAAAGATATAATACAACACATTAATGGCTCTCACAAATACAATAAACAAGAAAGTGGGAATCAAATAATGGCAGAACCCAAATGAAACTAAGTCATGCTTCAGTAACTGTTTACAACATCTTCCAAGATAGAAGGAGAAAGAAACAAGAATTCATCCCACTCACCTTGTGAAGATTGCTCAACCCTTATATCTTCTACCATCTTAACACCCTCACTCGTCTTATGGGGCTGATCAGGTGACTGTGAGGCATAGGTCAGAGCAATCTGCAACATAGAAATCATGTCTTCTTCAAAGTTCTTGTACCTCATCAATTCAAGGTCAAACACTTCAGCAGTCCATTCCCAATGAACTATAGACTGAACCTGTTTTAGGAAATCAACTCCATCATCGTGAGAATGATAATGCACAGGCGCTTTTCCAGTCAAAATCTTAAGCAGCATACATACCGGCCTTTTGTGACATCTTTTGGTCTCATTCTGCTCAGGTGCCTTGTATCCTGCCAATCTAGTTGATTCATGAGAAGAATTTAGTTGGAGAGCAAGCCCAAAATCAGAAATGTCCTCATTACCATTTTTGACAAAAAAAAATATTGGACTTAATCTTTCCATGTGGAACCCTCAAAGATCCATACTCCTGGGTATAGGCAAGGCCTCAAGCAGCTCCTAAAACCAAACTGATACATGTAGTCCACAGTCAAAAGGTGTTCTTCTAGAACCTCAATTCCCTGATTCAGATAAAATTTATGAAAATGAAAAAAATATTACCTGATATGAAACATAACTACAAGGAAAGACAAACTAGAAAGATCAACATTTAAATTGAAAAGTAGTGGTCAGATTTCTAATAAGCTGGCGGTTTCAGATTACATAAAAAATGGAGAACAAATAAACCTTAAGATGGTTGAAAGATTCATTTTTTAAGATTTATCATACCTGCAGATCTTTTTGCAAAGGCGTCCAAATAAAATGAAACACCATGCTGCAGTTTAACTGGCACAGCTTCTGCTTCTGTATCATGCTGTTCATTTATAGTCCAAACTTAAAAGGGAATCACACATCACCATTTCAGCAGAGCACACATACAAAACAATGCGTCAAATGTCAAAAAGCATCATTTGAAAAAAGGGTCACATGAATGAAACTTTCTTTATTTCTTAAATGGTAAAAATTAACCAACTGTAAACACATCAAAACAGAATCGTAAAAAGAAAAAAAAACTGGTACCTATTTTGATGACCCTGCCATGAAAAATGAAAGAACAATACTGTAAGATAAATCCAAAGACTTTAAACAAAAAAGAAAACAATATTATATTTTGAAGAATTTAAAGGGGATCAATCATCAAACACAACAAAGCTGAATTACAAGTAAAAAGAATGTAGATAATGTGTCCATAAACAAGTCGCAAAAATTAGAATCCTGGACACTTATATAAATCAAGCTACAGAATTTTTGAAAAAAAAGGAGGAAAAAAGCGAATGCCTTCTGTGGGCTTCTCTTGACCCTTGCAACTCATGCTATTGAAAGCAAAAAGAATTCAGAACAGATTTTTAAATGTGGCAAGAGTAGAATACCTCAACAATCAATGCATACACAGACCTAACTGAGAAAATAGCCAACAAAAAATTAAAATACTATCAGGGACAGTCTTATGTATGCATAAAAATAACTCATATTCAAACCTACCACGTTTATTTAGTACAAAAACTCAAGAATTGTTAAACAACCATCCACATACACTGAGAAATGGAACAATTCAAGCAGAAATGCACTGAATCTCATAAATGTGGATTCAAATGTCACATGTGCAGAGATCAATAACACTGTTACAAACATACAATACATCATCTATTTATCTATGAAGCACATATAAACAAAATTGTTGAGCAACCATCCAAATACACAGAGAAATATAATAATTCAAACAGAAATGCAGTGCATCTCTTAAATGTGGATTCAAATTTTAAATGTCCAGAGATCAATAACATTGTTACAAGCATACAAAATAATTATCTATTTATCAATGAAGCATGTACAAACAAAATTGAAGAAACAGGCACCAAGATAGTGCTACAAGCAAAACCTCAAATATGTCTGAATACAACTGAAATCATGAACAGTGAATGCAAGCCAAAACATTAAATTCATTAAAAATAAATGCAAATATATCCCCAAATGAAATGCAATGCAAACACAAATACATTGCAATTCCCGAACACGGATACAGATCTGAACTTTGACAGCTGACACAGCCATACAACAATATCATTTTGATAATAAAAGAAAGACAAGAACCAGAAACCAGATGTCAAGAACACAATCCTTTAATATAAAAAAATTAAAATAACAAACCAAAATAGAAATTAGAAAACATACAGGAAAGGTAAAACATGCACACAAACAAACCGTAATCATGTCAACAAAAAGGCAACCCAGATGGCAGACTTCGACAGAAAAGTCACTAATCCAAGAAAAAGGAAAGCAGAAATGACTTTGCACGAATTCTTATTAGTAAAACCTCAAAAACCGAGAGAAAAAAAACAAATAAACAACCTCCACAATTCAGAGCAACATTCACTGTGTCTCCTGCTCCATATCATGATTCTTCTTTGCCATCACATATAATAAAGCTCTTTCAAAAACTCTTTGCAGACTTAGCCACCAATTCATTGTGACAGCTCATTATGACAGAATTAGCCGCCCACTCACTGTGACAGTTACATATTCTCTACAAATCTAGCTGGGGTGTTACAACATATTTCTACACTTATTCAATAATTTGGGAGCCAAATTATTTGTCTGTTAATCTTGACAGAGAAAAATACAAGTCAAGGACAAGAATTAACTATAGGGATGCATACGTGGCCACTTGTGGCTCCTCGGAGAACATTATGTTTGTTATTCTGAAAAAATCTCAAATTTTGAGAAACTATTTAAAAATACCAAACCACTGCCACTTGAGCATTATCGTGCCATTACAGCTACATATTATAAAATATAAGATAACAGAAAGTGATTCGTTGGGAATAATATATAAGATGTGTCAATTATGATTTAAAAGTCATAAAACGTGTCCTTACCTAAATTTGATTATCCTTGTGGGTAAAAAAATTTCAAGCCAATATAACATTTCAATAATATTTAGGGAAAAAAAATACATTTTGGTTTTTGGATGACCAAGGACAACCAGAATTTTTGGAGTTAACAAGAAAGTTCATCTATTAGCCAAAAAAATTGCCAATATACAGTTAAAGCCATAAAACGATAACAAACAAACTCAACATTACTGCAACTGTACAGACCAATTGCCTATTTACCACCACAAATCTCCCTCCTTGGCCTTGGCCAAGCCATTTTATTTTTATCATCATATTTGTCTTATGAAGCCTAGAGTTCATATACCATTCCAACTTGAAGTAGCTGTTCAGGTGGTACTCGCATTGTAGAAATGGCTGACCTACAATTAGTCTGCAGAAATCCATACAAATCAATGACCCGTCCTTCAAGAAAACTTCTTTTTTTAGAATTCCTCAGCGTGGTATTCCCTAAAACATACACAGCCCTTACATTACTCGCCCTCTCAAGCTGTTGCAATTCCTCCTGTGCAGAAGTGGAGCAGCTATTTTCTACAACTGAATTTCTTTCATGATCATCTGAACCATCCCCGACATCTTCACTTTTAATGTGCTCATTTATGCTTTCGATAACCTCATTCAGAAATTCCTGTCCTTCCATGTTTGGGGTCACATCTCCATAACCATACTGAGCAAGGCATCTATATACACCCTTAGGCCCTGGTTTTCCTACTAGAAATCTCTCCTCTAACAACACTGTTGTTACGGGAACAATTCTTATGGTCAAAATAATGAGAATTTCATGAAGAGCACCCACATTCCTCACATAATGCCTCAGGATAGGTGGTAATCCATGAACTTGGTCACTGCACAAGAAACACACACCTGGAACACGAGCTCCTGCATCAGCAACAAGTGTATGAAGGTCTTCTGAACTTACTTTTCTCTCTGTTAGATATTTATACTTGATCTGCCTGCCATAGTTCCAGGAGAACATTATAACCACAAAAAATGCCGCAATTACAAAGGGCACCCAACCTCCCTGTGGCACTTTGTTGAGCACAGCTGAGAGATAGACTCCTTCTATGAGACCAAATACCAAAAGGAATGGTAATATAAGTAGAGGGTGCATGTTCCAAACAAGTAGCATCACCAAGCTTACTAGGCATGTTGTAATGAACATGACTCCAATAACAGCAACTCCTGCATACCCAATATCCAAAACACTGTATATGAAGAATTGGTGAGACATAAAAGCACAATATTCATGTTCCATACTAATATAATGAGATAAGAACAAGAGATTAGCGTTCAAGAGGAATCTCTTTATTCTTTACTCAGCAGGATGAAAATAAATTTGTCACTGAAATTCTATAAAAATAAAGCAGAATCTGAGAAGTAATCCTTACCATAGGCATTCCCAATTTCTGGGCCACCCTTAAATCCTACAACGATAGCAAGGCATAAAACCATGAGAATGTAGTTGACTTCTGGGGAATAGACTCGTCCTTCCTTATTTTGTGAGGTATGTACCATCTTCACCCGAGGGAAGCAGCCAAGAGCCATAGATTGTTTTATAATTGAGAAGCTGGCTGAAATCAATGCTTGACTCGCAACAATGGCTGCTAGAGTGGCAATAATAAACATTGGCCAATAGACTGGAGTAGGAACTGAGCTGTAGAATGCATTCTTCATGTCTTCTGGATGCTTGATCAGATAAGCTGCTTGCCCGGCGTATGTGATAATAAGAGCAGGGTATACCAAGGTAGAGTAAGCAATCTACAATTCAAAATCCAACATTTCCATGAGAGTGGAACTTTAATCATTTATAGCAAGTTATTTATAGCTGAACTAGACATTTCTTTTGTAATCAGTGAAAAACCTGGATAGATCTCTTATTAAAGTGGCCCAGGTCAGCAAACATAGCCTCAGCACCTGGTTTCAATAAGATAAAAAAAGCAGCTTTTAGGCATTCTTGGAGTCCTTGTTTTAAGTTATAATTTCAGTACTCAAAATCCTTTCCTTCATTATTGTAGGAAAGTAAAAGCAATTTAAGAATATATATATATATATATATGCATAAGTGAGTACAGACCTGTTATACACAGGACAACGCCTCCAAGCAGCACCCATCCATCTTTTTGGTGTTTCTGAAAGAAATAGACTATATAATAAGGGTTGATTCCTTTGAATGCTGCTGGGTAATGTTTTGCAACATTGTATATTCCAATAAGGGCATTGGCGATGAACCAAAGGATCATTACGGGGGAGAACAGAAAACTCACTCTACCAGTACCAAATCTTTGAAGAAGAAATAGTACCAGCAGGATTGCAGCTGACACACCCACAACAGCACCTGCACATTATAAATAAGTAATATTACTGACAATAATGAAGAATTGAAGAATATCTTACCATTCAGGACCTAGTATATTAAAATTATTAGAAGAGAATCTCTAGAGGGAGCCATGGTAGAAAATAAATCTCCATTACCATGAAATCAACCCATAATGTAGAGAGCAAGAAGTGTTTATGGTTCAGTGAATAGTCATTAAACCTATGACTTTTGGGTAAGCTGATATCACCTAGTGATTGAAACATGAGGAATGCAAATATAGACTAACAATAATGAAAGAATATAGTCTTGTATGCCATGCAATCAAGGAGAGTTTGAGGATAATATAAGCTTAAACCTCTCCTATGTATAATTCAATAAGCATGAACCTATCATCCCCATTCAATTAAGCATGGGGCACTCATAAATTAGACAGGTTGGTGAACATAGTGATAAAAACAGTAATTGATTGTTTTAATAATGTTTTAAAATTACATAATAGAAGACTATATAAGCTTCAGGCAAGCACAAGTTTGAAGTTAAACTACAAAAGAGTTTGGCTCAACTACTAGATAAGAGAATATTGAGCTGCCATGCACACCGTATACATATATTAACCGCTATGATATCTTATGTGTCCCCGATCAGCCAGCTAACTGGAACTAGAATAATGGATTTGGATCATACCTTGGCTCAGATTAGAGCTCCTTGACTGAATTCCTTGCACAGCTGACAGCACTGCACGGTTGAAAATATATGAAATTTTAAAACAAATTCAGCATGTGGTGGATCAGTACATCTTGAAACTACTAGAAAAGAGAAGATTGAGCAGCAAATAAGAGAATATTGACTGCACGGTTGAAAATACTATGAAATAACAGCTCTAGATTACAGACCTGAAATTGCAGGAGTCAATGCTCCATCTCCAATTACCATACAGGTTCCTATCATGACAACTATGAGAAGAGCCTTCTGAAATGTTGCACTGTTCTCAAGACATTGCTTCGTTCTGGAGTTGAAATTGTTCCCATGATTTTGACTAAAATACTTCAAATTGGAGTCTGATTGAAGGCGCTTGAATTGGTTGCCAACCTTTTGGCCAACATTAACATACCGACATAACAATGAATAAAGTGCAAATGTGCCTCCTGAAAGCAATGAAATATTAGAGCAGATAAAATTTGGATACTTGAGTTTCCCATTGACAAAAACTAATAACTACTTTATAAACCATATATGGGTAACATAAAAAGAATGCCAACTACTTAAAACCTAAATGGTTATTATGGAAAGAATACCTCTAATATAACCCTAAGTGAGTATCATACAAAGAAGGTAAATAAATACTTGCCTTCTCCATGATCGTCTGCTCTAATTACAATGAAGACATACTTTACAAGAGCAATCATTGTTAGCGTCCAGAACACCATGCTCAGAATTCCCAACAGATCTCTCTCTTCAGGATTATGAATATTTATAGAAGAGTATGTATAAAGGGGGGATGTCCCAAGATCTCCATACACAACTCCAAGTGTCTGGTAAGCTAGCAACAGCGTTTCAGTCTTCCCAAATATCTGTAGAGCATTTCCCACAAATAATCTTTAAGAAAACTTCATAATACAGTATTAACATGAATGACAATCTAATACCATATAAACCTTGTTACCTGAGGCCTGAAAAGGGGCGCCAAATATGCCTCTGAAATTGTTTTCTTCATTTGTTTTGGTTTCGGCAGCTCATCATTTGGGTAATCAGGTTTATCATCTTGGACCACCACTATTGATTCCATTTCAGTAACCTTTTCTGCACTGTCATCCATACTGTCCATCGCAAATCCTTTACCTGACTGATGTGGGTTTCTCTCTACCAATTGAAAAAGTGCCCAATTCTGTCTCTTATTTGCAACTTGTTAACTTATTTTAGATTAAAACAAACACAGCAGAATAAGGCAGCCTTCAACCAAAGGAAACTTCAGAACATTTTGTTTCTATTAGAACAGCAACGATTTCAGATCTCTCACTCTCCAACCTAACGAAATGAGTTGCTATTTAAAGCCAGATCGCATGCAGATTAAGTCACTCACCGACTCACAAGTCTTGTGTCACCGAGAGAGAAGATCTTACCTTAAGGACGAATGGGTAAAACAGAAACCTCAAGTAAAGGCTATTTATAAGCTGATAATTATTTGTGTCCAGAAGCCATGATCCGAGCCGTAAAATCTATCACCATTAATGAAGAAAACAGGCGAAGTTTTTGATTCGTGCGCAATCAACTATAAATTCAAGGCTAGACGGTTGCATGTAGTAGCAAACTACCTATATATGGCTCCCTATAAATTAATGTGCACACTCAAGATTTTATACATGAAACAAACGTGTCACAGACGCGTTGTAGAAAAAATTCAGTTCAAAAATAAATAAAAATTGCATTAAAAGCATGGGAAGATCGCCCAAAAGGGAGAAATTGGATATTTTGCAAAAATCGATTTGATTTTGCCGCGTTCGAGAAAGAAAGAAAGAAAGCTTGCTTTCTTCTTTTAGTCGTCTCATGCTTATTTCATGCTCACTGATACACATCTCGTGAACGATCAAACACTTCCTGTGAACGATTTTTTTAAAAAAGTTTCTAATTTGTAGATATATTTTCCGTCAACTTTGTTTTGGTTTGTTAAGTGAAATTTGGGTTATTATTATAAATTTGGGTTATTTAAGAAATAAAATATTTTCAAACTACACTGTTATTTCACTTAACTTCCAAGCCTTTTTAATAATTTTAAATAATCCAAATTTCTAAGCTTAACCCATTTACTCACTTCTCTTTTCTTAAAAAGTAAAAATCTTATAAACATGCAAAGAATAGAACATACAATAATTTGGGTTAACTTAAATTAAACTTTCAAGCCTTTTTAATATATTTTTGTGGTTGATTTTTGTGGGTATTTTTTTTTAAGAAGTTTTATAATTGAAAATTTGTAATCTATTTTTGGGGCTTTTTTTTTTTTCTAATTTTGATCATTTTTATTTGTAGCTTTTATTTATTTTGGTACTTTTGTAAAGTCAAAGGAGATGCAAGGAAAAGCCAAAGAGAAAGGATTGAGAGCTTAATAAAGAACGCTGGCAATATAATTTTTTAATGTATGTGGAATTTTTTATAATGGTTGGGGTTGTTTTGTTGAGTAAGGTGTCAGTTGTAATGGGTTCTCTTATTGAATATGTATGTGAAGTATGGCATAGGATGTGTGGTTTATGGTTGCCTATCATATTTGAACACATAGAGGAAGCATTGGAGGACACATAGATGTGTGGATGGTTTGGATGTCGCAAAAAATCAAGGGTCAATCAACAAGAAGAAGTTCAAATTTCTAATGTAACATGGGCCAAAAGATCTAATCTTGAGTGAAGACCATCTCTCAAGATCTAGGTTTGTGAGGAGACTGGCTCTTGAATGGTACAAATGTCATTACAAAAAATATGAGAAGTTTAATATTAGAAGTCTGTCTTAAGGAGAACTAGAGGTATTGATAATAGGAGGCCACCAATAGTTATGGTCATTGAAGAATAATCCAATCCTAGAGCCATACTCAACTCATTTCATAAAGGTCTTCTCAACCTCAAAAGCCTTTTAAATAGTCTAAGTAGCAAACTAACCTTGTATCTTGATTGGAGCATTAGTAATGAAAACGAAATGAAAGTCAATACCATGCCAATACTTCTTTCCAAGAGGAGAGCCATATATAATGCAATGTCTAATAGTAATATTTAGGAATTTGAGTCCTTGGACAACCCACTTACACAAAGCATACTAATTTTTCTATGATAAAGTAAATAATACTATTGAAAAAAATAACTCTCTAATGATAAGTAAATAATATCTAAAATAAAATAAAATAGTTATTAAATAAATAAAATAATTTTATGTGTTATTTTACTATTTTAAATATAGATCTAAGTAATCAATTAATTACAAGTTATTTATTATTTATTTTAAAAGATTTATAATTTATAATACTAGTTTATTAAAGAATTGATTAAATAGGTTCATTTAGATAGGTTTTTATACATTCTTGGTTAATTAAGTGTGAAATAATCAAAATAAATTATGGATTTGAAATTATTTTTGAACTATTGGATTAAATGAAAAATGTATGGTGGCAATGTGTAATATTTTTTATTTAAATTTATTCTTCTTTGTCAATATTAAAGATTTCTTAATACACAAATAATTAAAATAAATGTTATTTTATCAAATGATTAAATATATTTTCATGGATATGAAATAAGACAAGTTTTAATATTCATACAATTAAATTAATTATCAAAAATACAATCAATTAAATAAGAAAATTATAATTAAATATTATATGTTGAGTTCATGTGTTCTTAATCATTAAAAATAATAGCAAATAAAATAAATATATTGATATATATATTTATTTTGATTTATAATTATTTATATTTTATATTTCTATACCAAATTATAATGTTGGTAATATTTTATTTTTATAATTTTAATTTTTAAAATATATGAGGCTCCTTATAGAACACCTCTATAGACATAATAAGCATAAATACCTAAAAATTTTGAGAAATGAATAAGAACAATAATAATAAGCATTTACACCTAATGACAAAATACAACCCTACACAAGTAGAATATAAATCTATATTTATATTTACACTTAAAAATGAAAAGGAAATAAAAGAACAAACTATTTACTATATAGTAATAAAGTGAAGCAAAAAGAGAGTAAAAAATCATAAATAGTTACCTATATCGCCTTGAAACATATTGATTATTAGTTCCTGCCAAGGGAACTATAGGCACCACCTGATTCTTAACTTGTTATTAATAATTCTGTTTTTGACAAATGAGAGTTCATTTATTTTTTATTTAACAAATATTTATGTATTGTTAAAATAACATGCAAAATATATAACAAAACATATTTCACAAATTGATTTTTTCAAATGTAATTGGCAGGAAAGTTTTGCCCGATAAGAGCGATTTATGCAGATCCATTATCATAGTGGGGATTCTAATGACAGATGGAAAGGGCATATTCGGCAAAAAAATTGGAACAGTTATCAACTACATATTATTTCAGGTTGGATAGTTTGAAAATCACAGCAAAGAAAGCAACAACTATAATATTGCATGCACTGGCGAGAGGAAATCGGGAATTGTTTATTGGTAACTATTTTATCATTTGAATTTATTCGATAAACATACTTCAAAGTTTATTGTGAATGCATATTTCATAGGTATTGAAGGGCATTGTTAAAATTCCATGTTATATTTTGCAAACTGTTGAGATAGTAAACTAGTTTATCTCGAAGACATCTCCATGTCTAACATTTAAAATACCTCTTTTTTAGGTCTAACAAAAAGATTTCTTATTTTTGCCGTATCCTCTATTCTTTGATGCAGCTCTACTGATATAGGAGTAACTATTTCTTAGAATAGGCGTTCCCATTGTGTTACAGTTCTCTAATGTTGGTAACTGTCATGTAATATTCTGCTTATAGGAGCACTATATTTGAAAATGGTTTTGTGCAAACATGGGGATATATTACACACAAGGGGGAAGGTTTCGGCACTCATTTTTCTAATGTTGGAGATATAAATGTATTGGTATTGGGTCTTTTATGGGGTGTTTGAGCAAAGTATTCTTGAAATCATCAATGGGTAAAGGCAACTGATTTCATGCCGCAGTTTGAGTACAATATCAGATCCTTTATGTTGCTTTTGCGGAGTTGTGAACCCATGTAACATTTCCTTACTTTGTAATCGTCCTTGTATAGTAAATTCACCATGCATGCAAAATGAATAAATTTATATCTTGGAAGCTTGAAATTGCTATTCTTGAAATGTGCATTACAATATGTTGTTGGAACGATTTTATTCTTTTTCTAGATTTTTCTTGTATGGTTAAAATTCCTCACCCCGTACTTTTGCCACCCATTTCATTATTTCTCTTCTTCATGCATCACCTTCAACTCTGCCTATTCAACTATCTATTTATATCGTAATTTTCTGAGAACAGATTAATTATGGAATGATTTCTTTACTTATGATTTGTCGATATTAGATTGTGGTTTAAAATCTATATTTTTTTTTGCTTAAATGTTTAATCATTTCATGGTAGTCGTGCATTCTAGTTGAGTCAGTTGTGTGTCGTATTAGTGTTTATATGTCTCCACTATGCTACTCTAGTGGTAACGGTTTTGCAAATATCATGTGCAGAGTGATATATTTCCTATATAAGCATTTTTTTGTTTACCCTTCCCTCATTTCCATCTATTACTAGTACCTTGGTGCATGCGCTTCAATCTTTCTAACCGCTTTCTGTTCCAAGAAATGAGTTGTTCCATCTTCCTTGACCGATTTTTTATTTATAACTCATTAAATGCATTCTTTTAATATGATAAGAATTGTTAGGCACAAGATTGTTATTATCAGATGAATGGTTGGTTGTGCCTCAAATGGAGGCTCGTGGTTATGAGATAAGCAACATTCTAAATTTATAGAGTTTATTGTTCTTGTTATATTCGTTTTTCTGCCAAAACTCACACTTATTAGCCTATAAAGACGACAGCCATGGAGAAATCGCTACTTGCTCTCTTTTTTTACTATATCTCTCTTTTTTTACTATATCAAATGCAGATTGGACGACTATGAAGGGGCTTCCTAAAATTGATTTTGTGTAGTGATTGATGACTCGGATTTGTAATTTTTTCATTGTATGTATCCAAACTGCAATGAAATCATTCATTGCTATCTTCTTTTCTCAATAATAAGCCGACTGATAACGAAAATGGGGGTTTACAGTGGAAAAATGATGAAAAACAGTGAAAAACGATGATCGAAGGCAGAACCAGGAAATGGCAAAATCAAATGGATGAAGGTGTTGCAATCGTCTTGCACGCCTCTACAGCAATGGAGACCATCGATCTACAAAGTTAGCCCACTCTCCTCACAAAGGGAACGCCTTCGGCATAATAACATATATAGCCAAAGCATTAGTTTTTTTATATCATGGTTATGCCTTAGGGCATTCCTCGACTTGATTGTAATATGATTTGCATTTGTTAAATTATGCATATTTTTTTCATGTGACTAGTTCATATCTTTCTAGACCTACAAATTATAACTCTTAAACCTTTACATCCCTCCCTGATAACCATAACATCTCTGGGCAACTTCCAAACAGATATATTTATTAAAACCAATGACCTTGACAACCATAACATTATTTACAAAAATCATAATTTGTTCTAGTTTATGAAAATCACATGACAATACAGAAAGGGTTGAAATCACATTATTGAAGACTCCTAATATAACTATAATACATTATAAACAATTGAAATGGATACATTTCTCTTCAGTTGAATAGCAACACTATTTATATTTTTGTATTATGCAGAGAACTACTGGGATACCCTGACGTCAAAGTGTGATCAAATTCATAAGGATCTCCAATAGAAAAACAAATCTACCCTACTCATAAACTTTGAGAGGTACCAATGATTTCTCGTTTGAGAGAATTGTCTGGAAAAAATGAGGAGGTTGAATATACACATCTACCTAGATGGTCTAGATGGTCTGTCTGGAAAATTACAGAGGTCAAATATACACCGACCTAAATGATCTCATAAGATAATTCACAATGGAAATCATAAGATAACAGACTAGCCGATGCAGAGGTGGTCTCCTGAATGCAATGTTGTCTAAAACCAGCAGACTATTCCTAAAAACCCATCATTCACAAAAATCTCTGCAAGCTCAGAGATGACTAATTGAAGGAAATTTCGACACGGGTGCTATGAAAAGCAATAAAAAGACATGGGAATAAGAACAGACAGGATTTTTAACTAAGGTTGACCACCATCAAAATTTTATACTTGGTCACCTACATGGTAGATAATGACATCACTTCTAATGACAGGAGAGATAATCTGGAAATCCTTGAATCTGGGTACTCTTTTATAGAAAACATGTAATCTCAACCAAAGAAAACAGCAATACATGGCGCCAAGTAAAAATTCAAGATTTTCAAGATAGGTTTCTAAGTGTACAAATTTAAACAAACAAGAAGAAAATAATTAAATGATATACCTACATACCTGACACCACTACTCCTTAATTGGATTGGGAGCTCATAGAATTATATTCGTCCAGACCTTTACACCAACTTTTCGCCAACAATCCTCTTTCCTGGCAATAAAAAACAAAGTTTCCTCCAATTCTGGCTTAATGAGAACTGGACTAAATCTTTGAGAACTCGTCACCCAGCTGCTAACTGTGGTTTTCATTGCGTGCAGGTTCTACGGTACCCCTTTCAAGAAAAACACCAGTTGCCCAAACATTCTTTGCTTCACTTATCAGTATATTACCAGGCTTGAGATCACCATCCCCAAGCTCCACCAGTTCTTCAGATGCTTTATACATTCTCTCATTGTCTCCAATGATTTTTTTTTTTAACTACCCTCCCTTCGGGCTACCACTTTCCATTATTATCTCTTCTCGTTCTCTGTTCATCCCCATATCCCCATCAACTTCGCAGCCTTCTTCCTCAAGTTATGTCACATCATATAATGTTACTTGCCCCACTTTTATGTCTGAGTTGACATTTTCTGCAATGTCATGCATTCCTTCCACTGTTATGTGGCGTTGATAACTAAATGTTAATTTCTATAACCCGATAGTCGGTGCATAATAAATTCCAGAAAGAAATCTGATTTATAACAATTAATACAACTGAGTTAATAACAACTAATAACAGCGGAAGAAAAATAACATGAAGCCAAACACAAAAAGACAATAACACAGATATACCCAGGAAACCCCAATGCGGGGAAAAACCTGCAAATGTTGGATCTTCTATTCAGCCTAACAGCAAACTTTTCTTTCGAAAAATACAATATGAGTTTGCTACAGCAATCTTGTATTTATAGAGCCTAGCTGCTTTACTTAGCGTGCAAGGAAAGAATCTTTCCTTGCTTTCTTTGGCTTTATTTACACATAAAATCACTCTAGGATTTATCTTATCCTCACAAACTCGGAAACATTCTATTAAAGAATAAAAATCCTGCTGTTGCTAAAAATCCAACTCGAATTGATTTAAAGCAAATCTTATCTTGAGTTGCTTTAAAGCAAATCCATATCCCACTTTTCTAGCTACAAAAATCAACACTCCCTCTTAGCGAGGAAAGTGTTCTGCACCACACCCAACTTGTCCCTGAAGAATTCAAACTTGCTCTTCATCAAGGCCTTCGTCAGGATATTTGCTATCTGTTCGTCCGTAGGAATGTAATTGAGCTTCACTATCCCCTTCTCCACACAATCTTTGATGAAGTGGTACTTGATCTCAATGTTGCTTTGACTTGTCATGAAACACTGGATTCGAGAGAGTTTGATGCAACTCACGATTATCACGGTAAATGGCTAGGATCCAACTCACGATTAAGCGAGCCCACTAGAAGTTTCGAAGCCGGATAGCCTCACATGGCAGCCATCTTGGCTGCCGTATACTTTCGGCCTCTGCAAACTTCGGTGCAACTGACCACATTTCTGCTGTACCAAGAACTGCTCACGATCCCAAACTGAAACTGCACCACGAAGTGCTCTTTTCGATCAGCTATATGCCTGCCCAATCTGCATCGATAAACCCCTTGAGCTTCACTCCATCCTTGAACATGGCTTCAGCCGCATAATCAACTTACCTCGGAGATATCTCAAAACATGCTTAGCGCTATCCGGTGCACACGTTTAGGTTCCACCATAAACTGACTAAGTGAGTTCACTGCAAAACAAATGTCTGGCCTGGTGTTGACCAAATACATAAGAGAGCCTATCAACTATCTGTATAAAGTAGGGTCCACTGCCTCTGATCTGGAAGCATCAATCTTCTTCCAATTGGTCACAAGTGGGTTGACATAGGCTTACAGTTTTTCCATCCTGAATCGCTTCAAGATATCAATTAAGTACTTCCCTTGTCCAAGGAAGATCTCTCCCTCTTTACGCCACAACGTCCAATCCCGAATAATGCATCAACCCAAGTCCTTCATCTCAAACTCTCACCAAGATCCAAGCACTGTGCTATCGAGCTCCTCGACCTGTGAAATAGGTCATCAACATATAACAACAATATGAAGAAGTTCACCCTTCACAGAACATAGTACTGAGGTTTGAATCTGCCTCACTCTTAATGAAGCCCACACTCTGCAAGTAACTATCAATACGTGAATACCATGCCTAGGAGCTGCTTGAGTCCATACAGTGCTCTTTTCAACCTGCATACATGAGAATCCCTCTCATGTGCTTCAAACCCTATGGTTGCTCTATGTAAATCTCTTCCTCAATCACCCGGTTGAGGAAGGTTGTCTTCCACATCCATCTGATGAATCCTCCAACCCATCTGTGCTGCTATAGAAATGATAGCTCTTATGGATGAGTATCTGGCTACTGGAGCAAAAGTCTCATCATAGTCGACTCCTTCCTTCTGTGAAAACCCCTTAGCCACAAACCGGGCTTTGAATTTTTCCACACTACCATCTGCAGCATGCTTAATCTTATACAGCCATCTCGAGCCCACCACAGACTTATCTTTTGGTCTTGGTACTACCTCCCACACACTGTTCTTCATGATGGAAGAATACTCTTCCACCATGGCATCTTTCCACACTTGGTGCTTGGATGCCTCCTGAAAGCTGGAAGGCTCTACTTTAATTAATTCACTCATAAGAGCAACATAATCTGAATAACGTCTGGGAGCCCTTCTTTGTCTGACTGAATCTTGAGGATCACCTACGTATTCTTGAGCTTCTCTCAATGTCTGCTCAGCTGCCCTATTTCTCCTCTTCTCACTCATAGGAATCTGAGGCTGAGGAATTATTTGTTCCTCTATCTGATCATCCTGCTTGTTCTGCTCTCCAGCTTGTGTTACTGAAGTTTGAGGGATTTGTGCTACCTCAACTGTGGATGATTGTTCCTCCTCATTCATCAAGTTACTTGACTTTTGAAGAGCCCTCTCTTCCTCAAACTTCACATCTCTGCGAACCACTATTTTCCTGAGAGCAGGAATATAAACTCTATAAGCCTTAGAAGTTTCACTGTACCCAACAAGGATACCCTTCTCTGCAGTAGGTTCCAACTTGGTTCTCTTCTCAACAGGAATGTGACAATACACAAGGCATCCAAAGATGCGAATGTGCCCCAAATCTGGTTTCTTACTAGTGAATGCCTCTTCTGGAGTCAATTTGCCCAACACTTTGTGAGGGCTCCTATTCTGCAAATACACAGCTGTGTTGCAAGCTTCTGCCCATAAGAACCAAAGCAGATCCTGATCATGAAGCATGGCCTTGGCTGCTCCAACTATAGCCCTATTTTTCCATTCAGCAACCCCATTCTGTTGAGGGTTGTACGGAACTGTCAACTCTTTCTTGATACCTTCCTGAGCACAAAAATCTTTGAAGGCATTCGAGGTATACTCGCCTCCATTATCAGACCTCAGTATCTTGATCTTCTTCCCAGTTTGGTTCTCCACGAGAGCCTTAAACTCTTTGAACCTACTGAAGACCTCATCTTTATTCTTCATGAAATATATCCACGTCTTCCTGGAGAAATCATCAATGAAGGTAACATAATACTCATATCCATTCAAGGATGTTGTTGACATAGGTCCACACACATCTGAGTGTACAAGATCCAAAATCCCTTTGGATCTAGTGTCGCTGCTTGGAAAATTGGTCTTGGCATATTTCCCAAGAGCACAACCCTTGCACACCTCATGCTTTTCTGTCTTCATCCCAGGCAGCCCTGTCACTATTTCCTTAAGAATATTAAGTGCTCCATGGTGAAGGTGAGCCATCCTCCTGTGCCATAATTCTCCTATCCCTTTACAGCTACTAACCAAAGCATGTGCTGGCTCAAACTGTAACCGAAACAAGCTGCCATGCCTGACACCAATCACTTTTGCAATCTTGGAATCTTTGGGACGAATATAGACTTTTCCCCTCTCAAAGGTCACAATGTAACCCTTGTCTTCCACGGCAGAAACTGAGATTAAATTCTTTGTCATGCCAGGGACATACAACACATCCTCCACCAACAAAGGTTTGCCAGACTCCCTCTGAAACTTGACGGTGCCAATACCAGTTGCATGGTACTTGGCATTGTCTCCGAGCTCAATATAGAAATCCGACTTCTTCTCCTCCAACTTGGTGAAACATTCTTTGACTCCCGTCATGTGGCGAGAAGCCCCACTGTCAATATACCATACCCTGTTGGCAATTGAACTTGAGAGACAGGCAATGAGTGAAAACTCATTCTCAAATTGTGATGCAAACTCGTCCACCTCTGCTGTAGCAGCAAATTGCTTCTTCTGCTTGTCCTTATTTTTCTTATTTGGACATTGACTGGCATAGTGACCCATCTGATGGCAGCAAAAACATTTAATCTTGCTCAGATCTTTCTTCTTCCCACTCTTGGAAGAAGAACCTTCCGATTGCTCTTTATTGGACTTCTTCTTACCCTTGCTTGCAAGAGCAATATTTTCTTCATCTTGAACCTTCTTTGTCTGATCTCCTCGATGAGCACCTTCACGGATCTCCTCCTGAACAAAATCATCCCAAAGTCTTGCCCAATCAGGTAGCCGATCTCTACCGACAACACACTTGACAAACACTTCCCAGTGCTTTGAAAAGCCATTCAAGGCTATACGCACCAACTCATCTTCTTTAATCGTCTCTCCAACAGCAGCAAGCTCATCCCTGACCTGTGTCAGCTTGGACAAGTAAGAGGTCACACTCTCGCCTTTGGACATCTTGGTATTATGCAATTTGTCCTTGAGCATCATCTTACGACTCTTATAGTCGCTCTGATAAAGTTTTGTGAGCGTATCCCACATCTCCTTGGCGGTGTCTTTCCCCGATAAATGAGGAATTAAATGATCTCTTACTCCATCCAGGATAATCCTTTGAGCTTTGGCCTCTTTGACTTCATGCGAATCTAAGGCAACAGGATCATTTGTTGGTGGAGTCACTTCTGTGCTAGCATAGGTCCATAGCCTGTTCTCCTTGAGAACAGATGTAATCCGAACCTTCCACTGCAAGAAGTTAGACGCACCCTCGAGCCTGTCCTCGTATCGAACACTGGTTGCCATAGCCACAAAAGAATTGGAGACGAAAATCTGATGACTTTTTTTTTTCTTGAAATCTGCGTTACAAATCTTGGCTTCGTATTCAGAGTTTAGAGCTCTGATACCATGTTAATTTCTATAACCCAGCAACAGATTAATTGCACAATAAATTCACAGAAAGAAATCTGATTTATAACAATTAATACAACTGGGTTAATTAACAACTAATAACAGCGGAAGCAAAAATAACATGAAGCCAAACACAAAAAGACAATAACACAGATATACCCAGAAACCCCAATGCGGGGAAAAACACTGCAAATGTTGGATCTTCTATTCAGCCTAGCGACAAACTTTTCTTTCGAAAAATACAATATGAGTTTGCTACAGCAATCTTTATTTATAGAGCCTAGCTGCTTTACTTAGCGTGCAAGGAAAGAATCTTTCCTTGCTTTCTTTGGCTTTATTTACACATAAAATCACTCTAGGATTTATCTTATCCTCACAAACTCAGAAACATTCTATTTAAAGAATAAAAATCCTGTTGTTGCTAAAAATCCAACTCGAATTGATTTAAAGCAAATCTTATCTTGAGTTGCTTTAAAGCAAATCCATATCCCACTTTTCTAGCTACAAAAATCAACACTAAATAAACTCCCATGTCTTCCAATACAACAACATTAATTATTGCCCTCCTCCAAAACACCTGTCGCCCTTTCAGAAATGTTGTATAGTCTGAGTTCTACGGAATGCACTATAAGCAAGAAAGAGGGTGCAAGAAGCCAAGTGCTAGGTAAAATAATGTCTCATGACAACGAATTCAACACATTTTCCCAATTTTATCAATCCATGCTTCTTAACAATCCAAATAGCAAGTAGCGATAACATACCATATATTTTTTTAATGATGCCAATTCATAATAATAAATTTATCACTGCCAAGTAGGGACAATCAAATGAATAATTTGGTAAATAAGATGAAACGATTTAAGGTTAGAAAAACTAGTCATAAATTAGTTTTATTTGGCATTATATATTACTAAACATTGTTAAATCTCAAACCTCCCAAATATCATGTCCATTTTTATTATATTCTTATGTATTGGTGTTGAAACTTAGGGAATTATGGTAAATCTAAATTACAATATTTGGTTGGTAATAAATATATGAATAATAGTAATAAATTAATTAATAACAATTGTTAGCTTGCATTCTCTCTCTCATTCTACTCATGTAATACAAGTTGAGAAGCATAGGTATTTTCTTCAAAAGTCCCTTGCACGATCAAATTCTAGTAGCTTCTTTAATTTGTTGACTTTTTTCTCTTATCACACTTGTGGAGAATTGGAAGGAAAAGATTTCACTCTAGTATGCCCTTGATATCTGATGGTTCTTCTCTATATCACGGAGGTATACTAACAACTAAATGTTACATGGTCAAAATTAAACTTTTTAGATACCACAAAGAAACTATAGGAATATTAGATAGGGCAACATATCTACATCCAACGCAATTCTAACTATATGAACTATGTGTTTGTGTGTGAATAATTTCGTGCACACCACCCTTAGATGGCTAGACACTTCTTCTCGATGATACTCTCTCTTAATGAGTGTTGATATTTGTCCTTTCATACTCAAATAACAACAAATTTGTAGTTAGTCCTTTCCCAAAACTTGAAATATAATCACATTATTTACAACATTAATATCTACTATAAAATTAACATTCAAACTTAGCTTATATCTTTGCATAATATTAAATGTAACTCATGATTAACATAATTAACCACCTTATTCATAGATCAACATAGTGATTAAAGTATTCCCATCAAAATTTAAACACAAACACAAGTGATTATATCATGGCACAAAATTAAGGCTATGACATCACTTTGATAAAAAAAATATCTCAAGTTTGTTCAATGAGGTCTTCTCTATGTTCATCGTTCTTCAAACAAGATGTGGGCCTATGAGTGGACTTGAAATGTTTAGATTAGGTTCCAAAACTTGGGTCCCTCTAGGGCCTCGATTCTTGCTCCCTCTTTGTCTCTATGGATTTGTCTCTTTGGTTTGTGAGTTCCTCAGGTAGACCCTGGATCAAGGAACTTGAAGTCTTGATGTCTATTTGCAGCATGAGCAAGTTAAAGTTTCGACAATAGTATATGTGCTCGAGAGTCTCTAAGTGAACACCACATGGCCAACCCTAGTACACTTGGCATGTACAACCTAAAAATCTTTGGAATCCACTTCCAAGATAGTTTTGAGCAAAAATTTAAATATTTTTTACAAATACTTTGAAATCCACTGCATTCCATGCTTATTACACTAGAATCAATCATCACCAATCCCTAATTGGTGAATTTCATCACCTAGGCCTAACTTCCTTCACCTAGTCCTAATCAACTAAACCTATCATCTAGGATAGTCCCTTTATCCAAATTTTGTCACTTAATTAAATAATCATATTAATTAATTAATCACATTTTTCCATCTCCTCACAATCAATAAATAAATATATATCATTTCCACTTATTATTCATCTCACACATGTGGCTAAAATAATTAAATAATATTATTTAATTAATTAGGACCATGCTCCCTCGAACACATTCCAATAATATTGGGCACCTAGGAACACTTGTCCTTATGGTCCCCTTATTCTCTCAACACAATCCAAACTTTATAACCTTCTTCTGGTACACAATCTAACCTTCATCTCCACCCTCCATCTTCTTCTTGATCCTAGGGAATTCTTTTCAACCATTCTCCACCCTTGATCTCATAATCAATTTTTGACCATCCATTCCCCTTTCTAAAAGACTATAAATGCAGGAGCTTTATCCTTTTTTCAAAATTAGTTATCACGTATGTTACATATATATCAAATTGGTAATCTTTAAGCAATAAGAATCCAAATCCCAAAGTTATTAGAGAAAATAAACCATAATGGAGGTTATGGTAACATTTCAAGTTGGTTTAAATTTTATTTCTTTGTTTTGATCTCTTTTCTGAGCTCTATCTAGAGGTTTTGCTTGTTTTAAAATGGGAGCTTGCATACTAGTTTGCTTTAATTTAACTTTCAAATCTTAGCATTACATTTTGGTGACTCTATCAAGAAACTTAACCCCTTATCTCACTCTAATTCCATGTTTGTGTGTCTTGTTGATTTCCACTAACTATGGTTGAAGGTTTTTTTGTGTGTCTTGTTGTTGTTTTCCACTAACTATGTTAGAATCTATAGGTTTTTTTAATTTGTGGTAGGGGAAATTTTGAAGTGAGCAAAATTATTTTTATTATAGGGTCATTTTCTAATGGAAGAAAAAGTTGACTGTATCAATGATCAAATTCATAAATTTAGGTGACAACTGCTTTATCCTGACCAATTGTTCCTAAAACACAACAAACTCAACAAATACAAACAAAACTATTCTAAAAATTTCTGGCAGGAACTTCGCTGCTCTGCAGCTCTTGTTATTGTTATGTAATGGAGTTGTTTGTATGTATATGGGGTTGTTTGATATGTATATCTAAATTATACAAGAAAAAATGGAGATTGAGAGAACTCGATTTATTCAATCTACCATAAATAAATAATGCAACTCAATATCATTTTTCACACAAGTATATAACTATTGGGCATTAAATTAATGAGTTTTATATGTCAAAGTCTTACTAAATTTTTAATCAAAAGTTAATTTCACATTCCAAAATAAGTAATAATTTAATTGTAAAGGCGACTACATTTATATTTGTATCATGTATTTTAAATTTTAAAGTTAATATGTGTTAGTGTAAATAGAGTCATCATCAATCTAGTTAGAATATAACCTTTCTATGATTGATCTATTCACACTTAGCTTAATTTTACTTAGACTATTTTATACTTTTTTCTCACTTCATATGGTTGAGACATGTGTCATCATCATTTGAGACACCTATTGCATGCATATTTGCCACTTTCTCACACACTTGTCAAGTAAGCTCACAAGTGTTGCACTTTTGGAGGGTTGGCTAGTTGTTCAACCCTGTCTTCTTACCTCCTCATCTTTGCCCATATATTCAAATTTCATCATTGTATTTATGCGCTCTTTATTTATATGATAGATACTATTGTTTTCATCATTTCACTTGTGGAAGGTTATCAATTCATATTTTTTGATCTTGGCATTCTCCAACATGGTATCAAAGCCATGAGAGTATATTCCTTCTTGCATCAAGGTGACTCACACACATAGCTCTATCGTTGGAGCTCTGTGAAGCCAAACGAACACTATCATTGCATCTGAAAGGCTGAAAAAGCAAAGATATACCTTTTGTTTTATCAATTTTGGTAACTTTAATTTTTTGCAATTATTTGGGATTTTGTACTTTGTTGTATGGCACTATGAACAAGAATATTTTGAGACAATCAATAGATTCAATGCAAATAGTAAATCAAACCAATAATTCCAAATCTAATGATGAATAGACCTATTACCAATGAAGAGTGTACATAACAATCAAATGAGAATAATCAAAGGAATGTAAATCAAATCAAATTAACCTAACCTACTTTACCTCACCTGAAAATGCTTAGCCTTACTCCATTGTCCAAAGTATAAGAATTATGCCTTTTGATATGGTATGTGGATTGCTCATAAATCTAGCATAACCTAGTCGTGCAAAAACAAGATTGGTGATGATGTGCAATAAGAGCTTGAATGCAAATTTGAGGAGATTGGATGTGAATTTGAGGAGACTTGATGCGAATTCGAGGAATTAAATGGTCAAAGGATACTTGGTTTATAGGATTTTAGGAAATGAGATCAACGATGTTAGATGAGATTGACAGATGATGATTGGTGAGAGATCAAGATGATCATGCATGAGTTTGCATGAAAAGATGAAGTGAAGTTCACTCACTAAATTTAGAAGATCTTTTTATTAACAATAAATAGGTTTTGAAGGGTGCCTGAAACCCTAAACAAAAAATACAGAGGCAGTAAAGATAAGACAAATGATTGCCCACACAAGCAACAAAAAACCAGCTGATTAACAGTCCATCAGCACACCATCAATAGTCCAAAATAGCCAAAAAATCAAAAAATAAAAAGACATGCTACACAGCCATTAGAGCAATTCTTTAAGAATATTAGCCGCCTCCAAATCCTTGGCAACCAACCTATCATGCATTTCCATGATTTATTCAACATCACGAGCAGGGTCCTCCTTACCTTTCTTTGTTTTTCTCCTTGTAAGCACACTCGACCTAGCAACCAAATTAGTAGAATGCACATCCCTCCCAGCTCCCTCCCCATGAACCAAACTCTCTTGGTCATCAAATAGTCCCTTCCCGGTCAGCTCCTTCACCTTCTGATTGAGGAAATCCATACCCTAAATTGAAGCCTCCAACTTCTCTCTATTGATGTTAATAAGTGTGTCCAAGTCCCTATGAAGCTGCCCATTCTTCCTTTCTAACAAAGTCAATCTCAGATCATAATCATTCTTCAAACCAGCAAGCTCATCCACCATACAACCGACATTGGCGTTCAAAGATTTGGTAAGCCCAAAAAAAGAATCCTGCTCCTTAAGACTATGAAGAGTGAAAATTTTACACCTGGAAATGGTATCATGCTTGTTATGGAGGTCCTGCACCTCTTGAACAAGCCACATGAACAAATTAAATGAGATATTAGCCCCTTCTTTAACCAAACCCAATGCCTGAGAATAATCCATCACCCCCCAAAACACACCCCTTCCCTGGTGCGACCCAACCGAAGGTTCCTCCTCATGCATATCCTCATAAACAAGCTTGACCTTCCCTTAATCCTTAGAATCAGACCCTCGAGTAGAGTCTTCAAGATAGACCATTGAATTCCTCTTACCATCAACAGGAGACCCACCAATACTAGAATTCTCACCCTGAATATTCCTTGCCATCTCCTAAATATTAACATCCACCACCTTTACATGACCCCCTAGGCCTCTTACCAGCAAAACCCTCAACGACACCATTGCGAACCTTCAACTTGTGTTTAGCACACAAAGCAGCTTTGGAGTATGAGGGCTTAACAACACTCGTCGAAGGAGTGTAGTCCAAATTATTGGCATAGCCATCGAACCAGCCCTCTGACTCCTCCTCTAACTTTGTACCATCTGACTCCTATATTTCTTCAATCCTACATTTCACACTTGGCTTCCCCTTCTTCTTAGAAACAGGGGACTGAGGGGTTCTAATAATGCAATTAGCTTTAATAAACTCAATAATAAGCAGCATTATACCTTCATGCAAAAAGGGATTCCTAGGGTTTTTTCTGTAATTCACAATACCCTCTTCCAGAGACATCAACAGGTAAAAAGGGAAAGACATCAGCTTGCCATGGCGGGAGTGGTTGAGCAACACAAAGTGATGTCCATAAAGCATCGTATATCTTCCATAAAGAGTGAAGTAACACATCAATGCCACTACAACCTCCCACCAAATAGGTTTAATCTTGGTTCTATCATTGCCCCCATAGTCCAAACAAACCATTTTAGCCCTTTCCCTGTCACGGAGGAAATTATGTCTGGCAGACTGCGAAATATTCTTGTCCGTGTAGAAATTTTTTCCTTCCATAGACATACCCACGACCTCAGCAATAAAATCTTCGTCAATGGTAGTATCCCTACCAAACATACAAACCACACGGCCATGCCATGCATCAACAAACTCCTTAGAAACTGAGGATTTAAAACCATTCAATCTCTCCATGAAAGGAGTAACAACACCACTCTGCAGGATTTCCCAAACTCTAGCATTGGCTCTAGTTTCCTCACAAGACAATGGCTCCATGCTCCATTCGACACCTATCTCTGCCCATCATTGAATTGCTTGTAGAAAGAAAGCACAACTAGAACAACCCAAGGGAAATAGATAGAAAACCACCCAAAAAGTGTGTGAGGATATCAAGGGTAGTACATAAGGAAATAATGAAGAAGATGCTTAAACAACTTAGCTGAAGAAGGCCACAATTACCAATGAGCATCAAATGTGCGAGAAGTCTAATCAAGCGGCAGACTTCATGATACCCACGCAAACCTGAGACCAAGGAAGTGGGAAAAAAATTTAATGAATTTCATTAAGAATTAGTCTCCTTAAATCAATGGGAAGGATGTCATCCTCCCCCCACAATCTAGCCGATGACACACCATAATTAGCCAACCAATTAGCCACTGCATTAGCCTCTCTATAGGAATGAGAGATGTAAATTTCATCAAATTCACCACATAAAGAAATGGCATCCGAAATAAAATTATTAGTAGACCAAGAGGGGGGAGACCTTTTCTTAAGGTAATTCACAATGTTTAACGAATCGCCTTCAATCCGAAGTTTAGAGATCCTCATATCCCTAGCCAGTTTGATGCTATGATAGGCAGCTGCAACTTCAGCAAGGTTGTTTGTCTGGATTCCCAAAGGGAGTGCCACCACTAAAACAAACCTACCATTGTAATCTCTCAACACTCCCCCACAACTAGTAGGACCCAGATTCCCTTTAGCTAAACCATAAAAGTTGATTTTGAACCATCCAAAAGGAGGGGGAAACTAGGCCACCCCATCCCTCACAAGATTAGCCTTCTTCAAAGGTTTGGAAATGTCAAAGGAATATCAATTTTATCCACCACCAACATCAAATTCTCCTTAATAGAAGAAATAGTTTTGAAGAAAAGGGAAAGAGGAGAGAGAGAAGTATCCCTAAAAATCTTGTTGTTCCTCTCCTTCCATAACCCCCAAAGAATATGTGGTAAAGCTAGAGACCAAAGAAGCTTCAGAGAAGGATTAGATGAAGGAACAAACCATTGGAGCCACAAATCCCAGACAGAGGTAGGAAAAATCCACTCCACATGCCATAGATTGAGAAAAAAGGACCAAACTTTTTGAGCATAGCTGCACCCAATGAACAAATGAGAACTATCCTCTGCATCCATCATGAAAAGGTAACATCTATTAGGCATAGAGAAACCTCATTTCCACAAATTGTTGATAGTAATAATCTTATCCTACACCAACAACCACATAAACATATTTATCTTGGGGATAAGTTGCGGGAACCAAACTAAGCCCCAAGGCAGTCTAGGGCCCACAATATTGTTACAAGACTTAAACGCAGAGGCCATCAAGAAAGCTCCACTTGGGAGCCTATTCCAAATCACCTTATCTAGGGATGTGAATTCTAAAAATCTCATTAAAAAGGTCCTCCAACTCAGGGAAAACCTCATGGATCTTCCTCCATTTCCCATTAACAATGTCGTTAGCTACATGACTTCTAAATTCACAAGTACACAAGTCCCTCCAAGGATTCGACTAATGAGATTCTCGTAAAGGATAATGTCCAAACCACCAATCATCCCAAAAGAGAATATCCTGACCATCTCCAACCATCCAAAATAAACCAATAGATATACACCTCTAGCTCTAGACACCGAATTCCAAAAGAAAGAACCCGAAGGAGGAGAGAAGTCCTTATTCAGAAACTCTCAAAATTTATCCACTTGAGGAAGATATTTAGAAACCAAAATTTTCCCCCAATCTTTCTCACAACAAAGGAAATGCTTAATCTTGCGCAAACCCAAACCTCCTTGACTTTTAGATCAGCACACCTCCTCCCACGAAACTAAACTCAATCTCTTTTTATCCTCCACACCCGACCAAAGAAACTTCCTCTCGATACATTCAATTTTCTCCCATAACTTACGAGGCATCTGAAAGAGACTAAGAGCATAAACAGGAAAATTCTGTAAAGTAGATTTGATGAGCACCAACTTACAATCCTAACTAAGCAACGCTCCTTTCCAACCATCCAACTTCGCATTGAATTTATTAATCAGACAATTCTAGAAGGAATCATGAGTCGAGTTGGCACCAAGCAGCAACCCAAGGTAGGTTGAAGGAAGAGTCCCAACCACACATTGAAGAATACCAGCAATTCTCAGTGCCCTTCATTCAAGAGTGTTAAGGAAGAATATTGTGCTTTTAGGGAGGCTCACCAATTGGCCTGAAGCTGCCTCATATTTTTGAAGGGTCGCCTTAATAGCTCTAGCTTCAGCAATAGAAGCCTCACCCAAAATCAAGGTGTCATCAACAAACTATTGATGCCCATAAGAGGGCGAAGAAGAAGAAGGTCTCAAGCCTTTCAAGACTCCCAAGGAAAGCTTAAGTTGCAACAATCTTCCCAGAGTCTCAACAAGAATAATAAAAAGGAAGGGAGAAATTGGGTCCCCCTACCACACCCCCTGGAAATTTTGAAGAAATCAAAAGGAGAGCCATTCATGAGCACAGAGAAAGACACAGTAGACATAAGGCTCCTTATCAACTAAACAAAGGTATATGAGAAGCCAAAATCCAAGAGAATGTTATACAAAAAGGCGCAATTAACTCTGTCATAGGCTTTAACCAAATCCAATTTTAGCAAGAATCCAGACCTTTTATTAACCATCAATGAATGGAAGTTCTCATGCATAATGATGATGGGGTCAAGGATTTGTCTCCCCGCAACAAAACCACTTTAGTTGGGAGAGATGATCAGAGGAAAAACCTTCTGCAACCTCACAGCAAGCACCTTAGAAAAGATCTTATAAATAGAGTTACATAAGCTAATAGGTCTGAACTCAGAAAAATTCAAGGCCCCAGCGATCTTCAAAATCAACACCAAAATGATAGAGTGTAATTCTTTAAGCAGATTCCGACTACCAAAAAATTCTTTAGTCACATCCACAACATCCTAAGAAACTATCCTCCAAAATTCTTGAAAGAAGAACATGGGAAACCCGTTAGGGCCAGGGGACTTATTACCAACAGAGGAGAAGACTGCACTCCTAACTTTCTTTGGTGAAGGGATACAACAAAGCATGTGATTGAGATCCTCAATCACTAGACGAGGAATAACCTCCAGCAACAAATCTTGATCAACCACAGACGAAACAAAATCATCAGATAGGAGATTGGAGAAGAAAGAGATAGCCTCCAGCCTGATTTCATCCTCATTCTTGATCACCCTCCCATCCAAACAGATACACTTAATTTAGTTGGAAACACTATGCTTAAGCATGGTGAGGTGAAAGAATTTGGTATTCTTGTCACCACAATTCAACCACACCGCCTGCAATCTCTATTTCCAAAATTCTTCCTCCCTTGCCACAATATTATAAAGATGGGACAACAACACACTCTCCTCATTAGCCAAGGCAACATCATAACCCCTAGCTTGAATACTCTACTACACTCGATCAAGATCCACCTTGATGCGAGCCTTCTCATGGAAGATATGTCCAAAGGAGGCTTTATTTCAGTTTCTCACATTGGACTTAACAACAGCCAACTTCTTTTCCACCCTGTACATAGTCAAACCATCCACCCAAATATCCCACCATTTAGCAAGCTTAGATTTAAAATCCAGGTGAGAAGTCCACATTTTTTCAAAATGAAAAGGAAAAGCACGTCTTCGACCCACCACATCCGCCGACATGGAAATAGGAAAATGATTTAAACCCAACCTAGTCAAGGTAGAAAGAGAGCAAGAAAAACGAGCCAACCACTCATGAGAAATAAGGTCCCTATCCAATTTGACTTGTATTAAAGCATCACCCATCCACCAATTTGACCAAGTGTAAGAAGCACCCCATAAATCCAC
>VDFB02338909.1:0-14609 GCA_007258455.2 Sequoia sempervirens | reverse complement strand
TATTGAGATCAAGTACCACTATATTAGAGATATGGTACTACGGAAGGCTAGACAGTTGAGGTATATCAGCACTAATGAGCAGACGGCAGACATTCTCACCAAGCCTCTCTCCAGAATCAAGTTTGTGTACTTTAGAGATAAGCTTGGTATGGTGGAGAATCCAGCCTTAACTGAGAAAGAGTCTCAGTATCAGAGAGCCTATTTAATGAGTTCTCTGTGAGAGAAGTTCGAGGTGAAATCCCTTGTTAATGAGTTCTTCTCTGTGAGAGAAGTTTTGTAATGTCCCCATCGCTTCAGTTGACCGTTGGCCTATTTCGAAGACCCCTAGGCTACTCGGATGGTGAAATTAGGGTTTCCTGTTTTTGAGGACGTTGTTGTTTGAAGTTTGGAGATTGGATTGCGGATTCTTTCTGGGTTTTCAAAGAGCTTCGCAGTGGTATAGGCTGTGTAGTGATCCGAGCAACTTCATGAATTTACTATTTTTAGTAAATTCTATTTTTGGCAGTGGACGGGTTGATTTTTGTTCAGTTGGTTCTCTTCTCCAGACGGTTCAGTTGGTATTGGTGTTTCTGGCTTTTTGAGGCATTTTTATGGAGAGATAAGTTATTTTCATATTATAATGTTATATTTTAATATTATAACCCCTTGGCCTAACATTATAACTTTATGTCGTTTTAAAAAGGGGACATTATGGGTGAATGCCTCATCAGGAGAAAGTTTAAATATTTCAAAGGTTCAAAAATGCTAAGGGAGAATTGGACACCAACCTTGAAGGGAAGATAATTTTAAAGAAAAAGTTAATGTTATTGCTTCTTGAAGTGGAC
The DNA here is from genome assembly GCA_007258455.2 of Sequoia sempervirens. Lineage (NCBI taxonomy): Eukaryota > Viridiplantae > Streptophyta > Pinopsida > Cupressales > Cupressaceae > Sequoia > Sequoia sempervirens. Next base: position 13,785 of record VDFB02338909.1, on the reverse strand, counting down.
GCCACCTTGGAGGAAATGAGTCAACTCAAATTTGAATTCCCTTGACTTCTGTTTTTGGCGCACTTTCTAGAGACTTCTAGAGATGCTCTTCACGTTTATAAAAGGAGACCTCTTCCCTTCATTTGGACATCTCATATTTTCAGTAAAGTTATGCTGCCGAAATGGTGACAGAATTGCTTCGAGGAAAGCACACCTCATAGCTTGGCTCATCTTCTTGCTTGAAAGATAGCAACTAGATGAGAGGTAGATTGTAGTTGAGTTTGTTTTAGCATTGCATTTGAGTTCCTAGCATCTCAGTTCAGTTTCTTTGCATTTTAGACATATTTTTGGAATATCATAGTTGATTGTAAGTTTTGCTCATATCTCATGAAATAAAAATATTATTGTTCTGGGTATTGCACATATCTCTTTTCCTACTTGGGGCGACCATTCTTGAGAGTTTGTGGATTTTTTGATGAAGGTTTGGATTTTTCAAAGCAAAATCGCCCTTGCAGCAAGCCGTACCATTTGTCTGAGCTTGGGTTTTCGTGCAAAAATAATTAAAGGCTATTTTGGAAGGTTTCGGAGTCTTAACTTGGGCGCCATCATCCTTAGAGCATGTTGCATTCGATATTTCATCATTTGAGTGAGTTATGAGCTAGATATATGCATTTAGGTGAGTTATGTAGTTGCTGGTTGCTTCATTTCAGTCGCTGGTCTGTCATATCAGTCTTAGATAAATGCAACTATGTGGGAAGTTTGAGTCTAGAGAGTCTTGTTAAGCATTGAGGAAGTCATATTTAATAATTGCAGCATTGAAGAACTTATAATACTGGGTTTTGGCAAGCATTCTATCAAATTGTAAGTTGAATAGTAGTACTATCAGCAATTCCCTTTTCTCTCTTTCACTTACTTTATTGTACTTCCCGCTGAATAAGTGGAAGAGGTTGGCTTGCCGCCTATTTACTTTCAGTTAGTAGTTGTAGGGACCCTCTGACCATATGCTCGCCATCACTCGGCGCCATCCTTGGTTAGAGTTACTTCAGCTCATCTTGCATAAGATCCTCTGACCATATGCTCGTTTGTCCTAGACGCATTCTTCGTTAGAGTTCCCTTCCTGTTTCTTAATCACATTGTGATCCCTCCCACTATATATGCTCACACCTCGCTCCACATCGAACTCCGTGCCATCCTGTTGTGAGTTAAGTCAGATCGCTTTGGTTTCTAGAGCTAACCTTAACGGTGCGTTGATTGTAATTGTAATTGAAAAAACAAAAAAAAAATAGTTCGGTTCTTTACAAGTTTGAGGTGAAATCCCTTATTAATGCATTTCTCTTTGAGATTTGAGGTGAAAGCCCTTGTTTCCACCCTCTGAGAGAGTCATGGTGAATGTCATGTGTGTGACTCCATGAAAACATTTTGTACTTGTGTTTCACCCTCTCGGAGAGCCATGGTGAAAGTCATGTTGAGGTGACAACATCACGCAAGTGATGAACACTTGTACACACCATAGTATGGTTGTAGCCATTATGGTTGATATCGTGTTGAGGCGATATCTAATATCACGATGAGGTGATATTCTTCTTTTCACTTATGGTTGTAGCCATAGTGGTAGACATCACGTTGAGGTGATATGTCTTGTGCAGCTGGAAGTATCATCCCTAGCTGAGAAGGAGTGTTGATGTTCTTGCAGCGTCGGGCTGCATCTTCCAGACCTGTGTATGGAGATAATTCAAATGGAGCCTCAACACCTATTTGAATTATATTCACTCTTTCTCCTGGGCCGACTTGAAGCAAGTGAAGAGAGACGTCTTTTGTTAATATTAATTATTTGTGATGCGGCTGACCTCTTCTCTTTGGGCGCGATTTTCTAGAAGGATGCGAATTATTGAAAAGTCATACTTATCTCTTCTGGCCGACTTGTTTCATGAAGGGTCACGTCCCTCTCTCTACATTGTATAAATATCCTTTCATGTCTCATTGTTTAGCATTCGATTATTCACTTCTTCATAAGTCATCATATTCATAAGTCGTCACATATTCATAGAGGAAATTTTGTAGAGGAGCAGGTTGGAGAATTGTATAAGGCTGACTCTCATTGCTGTGTATCTACATCAGTTTGTAGTGTCTCTTGTTAGCCTTCATATCGGCCTTTGTAAACAAGACTCTTGGATTTACATATCACTATATAAGTGATATATTGTTGCTGGGTTTTTCTCCCTCAAGAGGAGGGTTTTCCCAGGGTATCTATTGTGTTATTGTGTCTGATTTTGAATTAATTTTCTGTACATTTAATCTGATCACTAAAACTAACACAAATATTTGCACTTCTATGCTATACCATCAAATTATTCAGCTCTATAGTTGGTAGAGTTGTTCTTTCGAGAGAGGTTTCGTTTGCATGGCCTTCCTAAGACCATAGTCAGTCATCGATATAGCAGATTTCTCAATGCTTTTTGGCAGGAGCTTTTCCGATTGGCCGGTACAAAGTTGACACTGAGCACCAATTATCACCCTCAGACAGATGGACAGACGGAGATTGTCAATAAGTGGGTTGAGTGTTATCTTCGCAATTATGTTGCAAGGCATCAGCGTGCTTGGATTAGGTGGTTGTACTTAGGGGAGTATTGCTATAATACCACCTACCATATGTCAATTGGCATGTCTCCATTCAGGGCATTGTATGGGTATGATGTGTTATCCTTCATAGACTTAGCTTTTGATGATAGTAGAGCTCCTTGAGCCAAGGAGTTATTGCAAGATACTCAGGACATCCTTAAGGTACTTAAGGATAATATTCAACAGGCACAGAATCGGCAGAAGATATATGCTAATAGACATTATGTGGAGAGGAATTTTGAGGTAGATGACTTGGTTTTCTTGTGCCTTTAGTCTTATAGACAGAGTACATTGAAGAGAAGTGGTGCAAAAAAACTCAAGCCACAGTTTTATGGTCACTATAGGATTGTGAGGAGAGTTGGAGAGGTAGCATATGAGCTTGACTTACCAGCAGGCAGCAAGACCCATAATGTTTTTCATGTATCATGCCTCAAAAAGGCATTGGGTTAGCATGCAGTTGCTTCTCCAGTCCTTCCACCACTTGATGAGGAGGGAATTCTGATATTAGAGCCTAAGTCCATTGTTGATATGAGAGAGTGCAAGTTGCGTAACAAGATAATCAGAGATATCTTATCAGATGGAGAGACTTGCCATTGGAGGAGACTACATGGGAAGGCGAGCAGATACTTCAGCATCCTAATTTGCAATTGCTTGAGGACAAGCAATCTCAGGAATGGAGGACTATAATATCCCCATTCTCGGAGTGACGGCGTGGAGATGTGTACTAGCTTATTCACCATTCCCGTGAGCTAGTCGTCATGGTTAGGAATGATATTTTGGCCAAGGGAGATATTTTTGATGATTTTGCAAAATGGAGAAAAGGGAAATATTTTTAATGTAAAATAAAATATAATATTTATAGTATTTTATTATTATTTTAATTCCCACTTTATGATGCCATAACAATTTGATAAAATGAAGTGGAGCCTAGGAGGGGGTTGTCCACCTTGGGGGTTATAAGGGAAAAATAAAATATTATTTTATTACTCCTCTAAGTGGCTGCCTAGACCCATGGGCATAATAAAAAATTAAAAAAATAAAATAAATAAAAATTATTCTTATTTTATTTGGGTCGGCCATGTCTTGGGCGGCTAGGGAAAAAGCTTAAAAGAATGTTTTGTGCTTCATTTGGCATCACGTTTTGACTTGGCTTTTGCATATTGGGTTTATCTCTTGGCTGAAGACAGATTCCAGTCCAATCAAGGTGATGATCCCTTGATAACTAGGGTTTGACGATGGCCCCATTCCCGTATTGAGAGGTGGATGCAATCAGTATTCATCATAGAGCTTATTGGAGACATTTTCTGCATACTTCCGGCTAGGGTTTTTAAGGTGGATTTTCAGATTTGGGCACTTACAGATTTTTCTTGGTCAACCCACCTTGGGCGACCCATTCTAGGGTCTATTTGGAGCACTTAAAAATTAGTTTCATCAATTTTGGAGGCTTCTATGATTTTTGGCGAATTTTCTAAGGAGAAGGGCGAATAGGGTTTGAGACATATTGACTGAAATTTACATTTTCAGTTTTCATCAGCTATCATCCATCATTGGCATTCATTTTGGTGTTGCAAGCGATATCTATTGGATAGCTTACTTGGCCTAGGGTTGCATATTGCATTTCAGCCTTGGGCAACTACTTGAAGGAGCAATTTGGAGACATCATTGGAGGACAAATTCATATCAGTCACAGCTGAAGGTGTTTGCAGCCTCTTGACAGCCATCTTGGACCAAGTTATTCATCATTTTCCATCAGCCTTCAAGTGCTCAAGTCACAGGTATGTTTGTAGAACATTGTGGTCTACCTTAGACCTTAAATTTGTAATGTTTTGAGCATTGTAAGGTCTGATTTTACATGACAATCCTAGTCCATTGTAATCAGCTGTGTATGACAGTCATAATCAGCATTGTAATGTCAATTAAGTCTTGCTATATTTCATTAGTTTTCAGTTCTATTTCCTATATGTATTGTTTCTTTATTTTATGAGCATCATTTGGCATCAAAAACAATCACAAAACAAACCACAAACAATTCAAAATAAGTCAGCAAATTCAGTACATCATCTTGCATGCAACATATTTGATAAAATGTTACACAAGGAAGTTTGAAAAATTTGAGTCAGATTTGAGTGGGGATATTTCAACGAAACATCAAATGTAAACACAGACAAATGACACCTTCCAGCTAGCTAAAACAGAGAGCTACTATTCAATACAAACCAGGAATAAATTGCTAGAATTAGCCATAGCTAAAAATAGTAAATGGACATGTGAATGGCCTCCATGGTCCTGAAATATTTTCCGCATAGCAAACTTGACAAATCCTCTAACAAATATTGAAGCCTTGGTATCTATCCACCATCTTTGCAGTCATTGTGACACCTAAAAAGTGTGTTTACTTATGATGAGCTTGGTGGAACTTTTAGTCACGCAAACCATGTTTTCTAGCTGGGCAGATGTTTATGATGGTTGAACCATCTCAAATGTGGGTCTAGCCCTTTTAGGGTGGAATTTTCCATCACTCATGCCAAGGTGGAAAATTAAGACACTTAAGCCACTTTTTCAAACTTGGATGAAAATTTAAGTGCTCTCACCACCCTTTCCATTCCTAGGCAGAAATCTAAAGTCGTGCCACCCACCTTTCCTATCCCAAGTGGAGTTTACATTCACTTATGCCACTTTGTGAAGCAGAAAAGTCATCCGGCAAAGCCACCTCTAATGTGCACCTCGCAGAAAAAAGGAATTATAATGTCAATGTAAATGCAAGGAAGATATGTTTAGTAGCAAGCCCTCTATAAATGTGCATCATTTCTAGAGTGAATGAAGGGGAATTTTGATGTGACATTGCTAATTTGAGTGAAGTGGCAGAACTTATAGCCACGCATACCAAGTGGAACTTGTGTTGTCCAAGCCATTTTCAAACATATGGCAGAATTATTTAGTGGCATACTTTTCCTGCTGTCTGTGGTCCAAGCCTCTTTGTTATGTCCTTCAAAACTGCTATTATTCTGCTATTCTGCCACTTTACTAGCCTCAAATCTGCCATTGAATGCTGCCCCTGCTGTTGAAGATGCTAGCTGTCAAATGGGAGAAAGAATGATAGTGAAGCTTGACTTCTTACATATATAAATGGTGTTTTAACAACATCAATCAGTTCAAAACCAGGCCCTATAAGGCTAGGCTGGTCCAAAATCAGGCCCTACAAGGCTAGGCCGGGCCAAAATCAGACCCTATAAGGTTAGGTAAACCCTAATCAAGAAAATTTTAGGTCACATATGAGTTTTGCCAAGGCACTGGTTTTGAAACTATGTATTTGGTCATACATAACAAATAACAAGTGACTAAACACGAAACAAATAAATTGGATATGGATGCATATGTTAATTAAGCTGACTACACTAGTTAGGAATGATACTTCCCTCCCTCATTTAAGGAAGTTATGGCCTTCTAGAAAAGTTTTTTCTTTGATTTTGCAAACTAAGCTTGATGGTTTCCAAGAACACGATCCTGAAAAGAGTTTTTACAGTCCATTGCAGCTATCCCAAAAACAATTACATGTATAGTTTTTGGGAAAAAGCCTGTATCTGTCTGAAAAAAGTGTCCGTCTTTACCTGATATATGATATTTTAATTCACTTTTACAGAAGACCCATATTCTGTGATGTGTGCATGTGTGTGTGTGTGTGTGTGTATGGAAATTCATTTTTTGACAAATTTAGCCATACACAGCATCAAAATTCAAGTTTAGATTTACATATACTGTATGAAATTTGATATTCAATTTAACATGGTCATTGGTTCAAGTATAGAAGCTATAAAAAATAGAAATTTTTTATTTCATTGTTCAATGTTTTCATTGGAACAAAAGGCTTGATGGATACAAAATCATAAATGAAAGTGTAAGGACGACATAAATTTCTCACAACTGCATGCTCTCATTTGCCATATGCAAGATTTCACTTTAGAACTGTATGCAATCATGCTTTTGTCCATTCTATACAGGCATACTTTCATTTTCTAATCTTCCACTCCCCTACAGCTATATGCAGTCATAGAATTGCCCATTGATGAAACAGGCAACAGCTGTATGTTGCCAGTCAACAGGGGTACATTTTCATTCCATAGTTGCATGCAGTCATTCAACAACTGTCAATTTTCTTTCCATAGTTGCATGCAGTCACACAATTTCCTGTTGACGAAAAGAGTAAGAAATGTATGTTATCTACATTTTCATTCTGTAGTTGAATGAAATTATTCAACAGTTGTACACTTTCATTCTATAGCTGTATGCATTTGTTCAAAAGTTTTATACTTTCTTTTGACAATTATATGCAGTCAATAAATTTGCTTTTTGTACATTAATTTTTTTTAATTAAAAAAAATTCAGACCACCGGGGGGAATGACCATCCCTGAGATGGTTGAGGAACGTCCCAAGGACAGTGGCCCACTAGGAAGTTGTCCAAGGGATGTGTCCCTGATTTCCTGGTGATAAGTCCCACTGTACAGGGAACACACATTGGGAGACGGGAAATATCCCCATGTAACCCTACAGAAGACACATACAGTTAGAAGTTGCATTTATGTTTTTCATTAGTGTAGGTAAGGATTTTATCTTCAGAAAACATGAACTAGAAAAGTTCATAACATCACCAAAGCATGGATAGGAAAAAATTCTGTCATGTTTTCTACAATAGTTCTGCACAGAGTATTTCAATGCTCATGAAAATTGACATTTCCAATTTTCCCTCCATATTTCTTTATTTATTGTCAATTAAAGTTGTAGTAACTAGTAACCACTCCCTTCTCAAGTTTGAAGCCTCTACATATTCCTATTTATGGTTCATACATTATTTTTGGGAATAAATAAATGTTCTACTTTTTCATGTAATTCTCATGAAGGTACAAATTTGCCATAGATGTTCTAACTCTTGTAGGCTAAAAGATCTCGGAGATTAGTTGTGTTACAATACCATGTTCAGTCACATCTAATATTATTAAAGGTAGTGTATGTTAAAAGGAACTTGTGTTCACCCTCAAATTTGTTAGTATCACAAATTTTACAAATTCAATCACCCCAAGATATTCTTGGGTTAGTCCAACAACCAGTCTGTTCTACAGAACAATTTGGTCTCAACTCTAAAGGGTGTTAGAAGATATCGACATAATGCAAATTCAACATTTGGATCTAGTATCCTTTGCTTAGGGTTTATATTCTTTTCAGTGTTCATAATACCATTCTAATAATTTTGAATCCCCTCATAGGTAATGTATTCCACTACTACTTTAACTTTCTCCACATTCCTCTATGCAGCTTGTACATTAGCATTTAGGGGCTGCTGCCAAATGCTAGAAATTTAAATTTGTTTTATTCCTAACAATGCTGAGAATAGACATTTGATAAAGCAACAAATTAACTTCAATACAATACATGACATAATCATGAGATAGGCTACCATGCATGCTTAAAAGTCAATGGCTACAATACCTCACAATCATCCACAAGTTTCACAAGGCGCTCCTCTTGCACATCCCATTGCTTAACAATGACCTGAAATTCACATCTGTCTCATAAATCAAATTACACCTTTTTGCACAAACAACCAACAATACTCATGGCATGGTCACAGCGGAAGGAGGCACCGATCACATTATTTTAATAGATTTGAAAATCATATACATGTAGGAGCCAAAAACTATAAAAGACATGAGATGAAATGAAATCTAACAGATACCAATTCATATGAATAAAGATCAAAATTTAATGCTTCTAAGAAATTGAAAGAAATTCTAAATAGAATATAACTAAAAGTAATTGCTATTTCCAAAAGAACTAGCTCAGTTTTTTTGGATAACTAAAAGATAATGGAAAAAGAACATTGAATATAGTTTGGACAAAATAAAAGATTTTTAGCAAAATAATATTAGATATAATTTAATGTTAGACTATTTATGTTAAGATATGTATGTTAATGATGTAATAACATCATTTAAATATGTCTAAAAGGTAACTTACAATGTAAATTACATCTACCAAGTAACTTCCCCATTCAATAATAAATACAAGCCACATTCATTACAGTGTGTGCCATCTAATTCCCTAAAGCCTACCAAAAATCCCTAGTCACAAAGAGGATCGATAGCTCAATGGCAAAGCACCCCAGCACATATGTGGAAGGTCTTAGGTTTGAATCCTAGCTGATCATGAAAAAAGCATGGTATCAAAGCCAAACTAGGAGCCCCAAGCATCAAAGTGTGCCTCAAAGGAGATGTTGAAGAGATAAGCCACACCTAAACCATAATAAAGAGCTACCAAAAATCCCTTGCCACAAAGAAGAGTCATAGCACAATGGTGGAGCACCCTACCATACACATGGGAGGTCCTTGATTCAAGTACTAGCTTGTCCATGGAAAATAACATTTGGTGGCCAATACCAAGGAATAGTCGAGATTTATACTGATGTTCCTATTAAAAAGGACAACTATAATCAATTGTTACAAAATCTTGCACCCGTAATAGAAACAAGATAAACTTCCAGTGGATTTGTTTCAATTTCTTATTTAGAAAGTCACTTCCATCCAAGTGATGAGTTTAACATGAAAGATGCCTGAACAAATCTAGAGGCAACGTTAGAAAATAAGGTTGAGATGGTATTCACTACTATTTCTAGTAGCATTGGAAAATATTTCTAGTAGTGCTGGAAAGTATTTCCAGTGCCTTGCCTAAGGGCTTGATATGATGGTTATAGATTAAGTTGCAAAAATATTAAATCCTACTGGAGTAGTCGGTCAGTCCAATTTCAAAGACTCAAGTCCCATTGGTCCAACATATGTAGCACCACACACTCCAAATAGACAAGTTGATGCTAGAGCTTACAAAAAGGCATTAAAGTTTAATCAAATTGAATATGAAAGTTAGAAACCTTATCCCTTCCATTAAAGATAGAAGAAAACTTCTTCATAACTCTAGGGTCTATAAGATAGAATGCTCTCATGAAATGCCTTACATTGGAAACAAACCACTCCATTAGCACAAGGATTAAGGAGCATTGTGTTGACATCAAGCACAAGCACATTAGCAAATCTGCTCTTGCTGAACATTCATCCAATACCAAATACCATAAAACTATTTCAAAAACAATTTGAGAGAAGCGACAAATATAAACAAGCACCCACATAACCTCAACCCCTCTTGACTATCAGAATTAAGCCTCCTAACTCATCTTAACTATCAGTGTACCCAACCCTTTGTCCTTCCACTCTCACTTCTCTCATTTCCTCTCTGTCATGTTCCCTACCACACTCCCTTTAATATCTTCGAAAGTCTATCCTGCGCTTTAAACTTCACATCTCTTTTCGACGGAGTTTATACGACCATCCGACGACGGATTTATCATCTTATTTGTTTAATCTGATCCTTCCCTTTATTCCACTCTTTCACTTTTTCCTTCCTTTATATTTAATTACTTCATACGACATTAACTTTATTTTACTACTATTATTATTATCATTGTTATTAGTCTTATTATCCCCGTTCCTTTTATTTTATTTATTATCTTTTTAACTCTCACTATTATTACTATTGTTACCCTCGTTATTTTTATATTTTTGGTTGGTGATTTGTGGTCATAGGGAATCCTCCCTCTTGTATTAGAATAGAGAAACGTTAAAAAATGTTGTTCACAGCATTGGAAACAGCTCATTCAAACCCATTATATGCATATACAATTTTCTATTGATTCCTATTCTAATGGGTTGTAATATCCAAAAAAGCTCAAATTCTTACCACAAAGCTTTTGCAAAATCAAAAAGCTTAAATTGAGCTATAACATCCTATGATTATCAACTATGGATATGATACGTGTACTATTTTAAAAAGGTCACCACTATGCTTGCCCTCTTTCCCCAAAGATGTTCCATCTTTTCATTGGTCATGATGATAAATGGCCACCACAACCCTGTTATCACCCCTTCATCCACCAACAAGACCCCATTGAGTTGTGGGAAGCCAACTCTAGCAGCACTTCCTACAACACAATATGTAGGCCTCCCAATAGATGCTTCTTGATTAAATGTGAGGACAAGACCCTGAATATTTCCTTTTCCTTTCCTAAATCAAGTAATACCTTGATAAACATGGACACAACATCAAAGTTGACTCTATATCTTTGGTCCACCTCCAAAAACACATTACCCAACACAATTGAATTGCAAAAATCATTACTCCCAACATTGCTTTGAAAAATTTCATTTAAGGCATGCCTCCAGAATACCTCCCAAAAATGCCATTTGTCAATAGTTTGAAACTAAGCAAAAACTAGTATCCATTTTCAAACAATGTAAAAGTCGTATGGGGAAAACGAGAGAGATGAATGAGATGTTTAAATCCAAACACATGTGCTTTCCCATCAATGAGTCATTAAGCCTCAATCCTTCGAATCTCATCACTATTATATCCCAATGACTTTCATTTTGTCAAGGCTACTGAATCTATATATGATTACCTTCATTTGCACTCAAACAACATATGCAATCTGTAACTACATGCAATGAGTGCCAAGTGTATCATTCATTATCATGAGAGATGGGTTCTTGTGAACGACTACTCATGAATCATGGGTCAATGAGTTTGACTCGTAAAACTACACGGTTGAATCCTGATAGCAATATCATAATTTGACATGCTGTGGAAAATACCTCCTTATCAATTGATGAGCCAAAGAGGCTCTATAATGAATGGTTCATAAGGCACAACATTTGCTAAAGGTTTTGCAAATGGGGTTGCAAGCTAAGTGGGCTTAACCTTGGGGAAAACTACATGGTTAAGCATGCTTTAGCTAGAGTAGTATTGGGATGGGTGACCTCACAGAAAGGCCCAGTGCTTCACCTCTGTGAGCATCACCTAGATGCAATGAGTGCTAAGTGGATCATTCATTATCATGAGAGATGGGTTCTTGTGAATCGATACTCATGAAACATGGGTCAATGAGTTTATCTCGTAAAACTACACGGTTAAATCCTGATCGCTATATCACAATTTGACACACTACGAAAATACCTCCTACTTATCAACAAGAAGAATACTATAACTTGGAAGACAAACTATCTAGTAAGGAAATGACAAGAGAGAAGGAAAAAGAAGACCAACTCACAAAAGCTCCAGCCTCTCACAAGCTCCTCACAAACAGATTCTACCTACACACACGGCAACGAAAAAGTGTTGTGGTTGTGTTTTGGAGTTTGCCTCCGTCAAACCCCCTTTTTGGTGTTTCCACCTTCACGGACAACTAATAGACCACGATATAGAGAAAATGATAAAGAAATGGAAATACACACAGCTTATAGAATGCAAAGACAATCTGGATGCTATTCTATAAACGAGACAATGCAAATAAACAAATGCTTTACCCTCCTTTCTACGTGCTTGGAGCATCCGAGAGAGGAAGGAGGAGAGCAAGATGATCACGCCAATGGTATCAAACTTGGAAACCTGCAATAAACAATAGTGTAAAAGCAGGAACAATGGTGTAGAACGTAGAATGGGAAGAACAAGAATCAAAGTTGAGTGAATAGAAGTGATAGATAGTGGATGAATTGAGAGAGAGTGAATCCAATTGAGAGAATCAAGTTCAAAAGTGTTTTTAGGAGGTAAGAGGACGTTTTCAAGCAATCAAGGTTCGCAAGGGGCATTACAATACGTAGGGTGGCAAAGAATGTAACGCCTCCAACATCCACTAACCCGGGAATCATATCAGGACGCCAGCACAACATGCTGACGTCTGCGTGGTGCATGGAAGTCCCCGACAAAAATTCCCTCACCAACGGAAAACGACAAAGACATGTGTGAAAGGCAAGGAAAAGGTGGCAAATTTTTGCATTGTTGGGTTTATAAGGCTAAAAGTGAGGTAATATTATAGGAAATTGCCCTAGGTGCAATTTTACACCATAACATTTTGAGATATCCCTACTAAATCTAACCCCAAAAACTCATTTTTCAAAATGTTGAGATTTCGTCAAACAGTTGTTGTGCAAACTCATGAATTCTAATTTTCTAACTGCTATTCTGATTTTCTAAGTTTTGTTTGATCACTTTTGATGCTTGTTTGAGTGTTTTCAATGCCTTGAAGAGCAGTTTATCTGTGCATAGCTGTCCGTTTCAAATACGCATTCCAGAGGTGCGAATTTAAACGCCAACAGTGTTCTCAGGAACATGTCTAACTTACCGCTCAGCAAAGAAAGGTGAAGTCAACAAAGTTAGTGGACAGTGACGTTTGGTGACATCAAAAGGTGTATATGTGGCATTAGCCCGCATACTCTGCTGAGATTTCAGTCGGGCCCGATCAAGACCCGCAGGTCTGCGGGGAACGGCGGTGATTGAATGTTGAAGATCAACAGTGCTCACAGAGTCTGGTGGGACCTACAGAGGCAGCAAATGTAGTTAGTGGAACGTGATGTCACATTGATAGGTGGCAATAAATGATTGCATCAAGGATGTCAATAATGGTGTATGATCAACAGTTACGATGAAGAAAATCCGACAATGCCCATCAGTTCTGCTGGGTTTTTGGTGGATCCCGGCTAAGTAGCATGGGGTCAGCAGAGTGCTGTGGAGGTTAATCCACAGTGGATGGATGTTGACTGTTGATGATGATGTTGGGACCTACGAAGGCGACATACAAAGCTAGTGGAAGATGACGTATGTCATGAACTATTGGCAGCAATGAACGATGCAGATCAAATAGAGCTTTGATCGGACGCCTTTCCGGGAGCTTGGTGCGAATATTGTAGATTCCCTTCTAGTTTCCACGAAATTGCACAAGTAGTGTACCTTCTAGGACCCGATAGGAAGGTGATGATAGTGGATGATGACGTAGGCCGACAACTAGCAAAGAGCGATTGCTCGACAGACCAACTCACATCCTTGTTGTGAGTTGTGTGGCGGTGATGTGGATGACAAATGGCAACAACCTGCAAACCCCGCAAGGTTTGTGTGGGCCCAATGTCGGAGCTCGCGGGATAGCGAACTTTGGACATGTGTCTTGGTGGACCCCGCGTATGGCAAGCTATGTATGAAGGAGATGGATGATATAGATCAAAAGGCATTTGATCCAACAGTAATCTTCAGTCAATGGAGATCGACGGCGCATGATCAAAGTTAATTGATCAAACGATCATGATTTAAAGTTGCGACAG